>JYFJ02002175.1:0-61692 GCA_000934665.2 Catajapyx aquilonaris
CCCCCCCCCCAATATTTTTATTTTAACCCTGTACTGCACACATTTAGGATTGTGGGAAGAAAAATTCTAGCGCCTTTTTCTCATCATATGCGACGTAAGGATGGTTTTTATTATGTTTTGGTCATCTATGACCCAATGACTTTGAAGTTACACCGGGTGAGTCAAAAGTCATGGCGAGTATTTTTTTTATTCAAAAATGGTAACACATACAGAGATGACCTTTGCTAAGTTTTGAAGGTCCGGTGATTACAATTTCATCTGATAAATAGATGGCATCCATATCGCAAGGGGGTCCAGAAAACTAAAGGCGATCATAACCCCCACCCTTCCACCGTCTCATGCAGCTCGGGGTGGGGGGGTCACCATTCCCTTTCGTTTACCGGCTCCCCTTGAGATCTCGGGGCCATCTATATTCCAGTCCGAATTGTAATCGCCGGGCCTTTAAAACGTAGTAACGGTCATATCTGTACATGTTTCCGTTTTTGAATAAAAATAGTACAATGACTTAGGACTCAAACCTCAAGCAATATTGTGCCTGCGCCGCCAAAAAATTGGGATGAAATTGTGCTGGCAAAATTAGAATGGCTTCAAATGGCGACGAGAGAGCTACTCTTGCAGTGTTACACATGCAATTGGATATTTAATATCTGCACCTATATCTAATCAGCTCCAGAAACAATTGCTGCTACAGCAAATTCAAATTTCGCGCCATTTTCAACGACCTTGGCTTCTCTCCGCTTCATACCATATCCCGATCGTAACATTGTCGACATTGCATGTCATCCAGCGGAAGCTAACAAACTAACGGTGACATCAAGACACACTGTGGTTTCCAGGACCAATGTTGAAGCTTATGGCGCCTGCGCAAATTAATTGTTGCCCTCAGGCAACAATGCCCGCTACAGGGTTAAAAATAAAGCCATTTTTGCCATTTTGTCACACCCCTCAGTGATGACACTCGGGGCGGCCCGCACTCACCGCACCCCCCTTCCTACGCCTCTGGAGAGAGAGAGAGAGAGAGAGAGAGAGAGAGAGAGAGAGAGAGAGAGAGAGAGAGAGAGTCTAACCATTTTTGCCAAATTTGGCAACTGGCTACCTAGCAGGGGTTTAAAATTTGGACATTCTTTTTCGATGACACTTTATTGTTTTAACCCCTTCGCTATCAGCTAGGCCAAAAACGCCTAGATTTCAGCTTACGCCTACTCTGAAGATAAAGTGAAGATATTTTACAAAATAATAATAACTACTACATATACCCGTTCAGAGAAAACACTCTGAATGTGTTGCGAACCATTTTACTCCTGTAGAAGTCCCTAAATTAATGGCCAAAAAGACAGCCTTAAAAACTCGAAATTATAGTAGGCCTTGGCCTTACTACCTGCTAACTGTTAGGCTGATTTAATTATGAAATGCGCTAAAATATACGTACCGAACAACAACCTTGAGAACCGTGCCAGACGAATTTACTGAAATCGTCGTAATCAATTTGGGATTTTTCCGAAGTGTCAAAAAGCTCCAGAAATAAGGAGATTAATTTATTCATCGCAAAGAACGCCGATTTCAGCAAATTCGTCTGGCACGGTTCTCAAGGTTGTTGTTCCGTATATTTTAGCGTATTTCATAACTAAATCAGCCTAACAGTTGGCCGGTATGTAGTACTCTAATTTCGAGTTTTTACGGCGGTCTTCTTGGAAATTAATTTAGGGACTTCTAGAGAGAGGAGTAAAATTATTGTCCTCACATTCATAGTGTTTTCCCTGAACTGGTAAATGTAGCTGTTATTATTTTTGTAAAATATCTTGTCTTTATCTTAATTCAGAGTAGGCATAAGCTGAAATCTAGGGGTTTTTGGTAGCTGGTAGTAATACAAGAAGATGACCGTGTTGCTCAGTTGATTATAAGACTCTCACATTACAGCTCCATAATATATTATGTAGAGTGCATAACACCCCTTCCCCCCAGCCCCTTGCAGTGACTTGTTTTGTCAGTTAGAGTAATTAATTTTTAGACGATAAATTTTACTGCGAAAAACAAGACTCGAAGATTATATCCTTTTGTTGGGACGAAATACATACAGTATATGCATATGCTAAAATTCTTTTTGCCTGTTAGGACAATATTTATTTATTTATTTATTTATTTATTTATTTATTTATTTATTTATTTACCCCATTAGCTGGCCTATTGGCCATTCTGTTAGGACAATATACAGGGTGTTCCGAGTTTGTGGGTCACTTCTTGATAACTGATATCGCCCGATAGTACAAGTAGTTATCAAGAAGTGACCCCCGAACTTGGAACACCCTGTATTATTTGCCATTTCAACCATCATCAAACAAGCTCTGGTCCAATCCCAAATTTTTGCCACTTCCTTTTGATCCGGATTATGTTTGAATTTCTTAAATAGCACTCACTCACACAGAACATATTTATCAAATGAAGATTCAAACCTAATAGGCTAATCACGCAGAATATCCTGCCATTTTTACTGCCATGTACAGTACATCATAATATACAGTGGTTATAATACATAATCATGTAAGTTATAGCGCAAATACAATGATCTCTTAAAATGAGCCAGAACTTTATCCTTATGGCTTCTATCCGTTATTTTAGTCCTTTTCTTTAAAGCAGGATTGAATATCTACGTAACACTTGCAGTCATCAGTTGCTTTCATTTTCGGCACTGAAAAAAAAACATTCTATTACTTACATTCCATTCTGAACGAAAGGGAAAAATATTTTAAATTATACTTGCCCTTATCTTTGCAACAATTTATTGATTTATCTACAAAACTAGAGACAGTCTTGCAACTCTTCCTCATTCCCTCCAGTATAGCCATATCAGGTTTGCCATCTTTGCCAATCTGTCCTCAAAGAAATGAAAAATAATGATAGAACACCAAATTATGTAAAAGATGGGTTTGGGTTCATTCTTGAATTTAAAGTTGAGGTATACCAGAGAGTAATTTACCAGCCTTCATGATAAATTGATTATTATAGGCACGATTTTTGAGAACAAGGCGATCCAAATAGGCCATCATACTGTATGTAAAAATTATCGTATTATAATAAACACAGTATCGCGTCCCAAAATATGAAGACACTCAGGATGAGGATAGAAAGATAAATAAACAAAATAAATAAATATTGCAGTGGGCTACATGTATAGGCCCTAATGGCTATCTATAATATTGATAAGCTGAATTTTTTGACAAGTTTTTAAAATACGGATACAACGTACAGCTATGGTAACGATTTTATGATATGCGCTGTTTTCAAGTGCGTAGTATGAAATCATAGACTTATTACTCTCAGTTATACCTAATTTCCTAAATCTCACTTACCGCTTTCAGCTTCTTAAATAAGCATGGTATCCTGCACTGTAAATAACAAAGAAGTGTCAGTAAATTGGATACGGCATGATAGGTTATTTTGGGATTACATTGGAAAATATTGTGTTATAAAATATTGACACTGTGGTATACCAGAGGGTCTTTGCTGTTCGCTTTGTCATTCTTGCATTCTTCGTAGGTAGACTCATATTTGTCAAGAGCACACTGAAACAAATAAATATTGCCGACATAATTATGCATGACAGCAGGTATGATCCAATGAACTATTTTATGATAATTATAATATACCAATGAAGAATGTACAATACCTGGCTTGATGTCTCTTGAACAAAAATGGCACTGGCTAAGAATATCAGCAGAATTCCGTGGACCGACTTCATAATGAACATCTGCCTCACAGCTATACCTGTTGTGTTAATGATTTTTGTCGCTTCGCTTGTTTTATGGGACTCTCGACACGACACATACGTTGACATTATAAATATCAAATACTTGGGAAATCCCGTCACATGTCCGACGCAGCACATCTTTGTACCGCCACATTTTTAGTTGCATGTACGCACGCAAATTACAATATGAAACCTTGACAATTCAGGATTCGCAGCAATTGCATGTCACTCATGGTATTCAGACTTTTTGATATCAACTAATTAAAGATTGTGACTTACACTAATAATATGTTGCAAGTCAGCATGGGATGTCCAAAGAGTGTCTCATATAGTCAGACGTCTCTTACAACTACTGTTGTGTATATACCTACTAGATTGTATGCTCAGAAATTCTTCATTTCAATGGCAAAAAATTCTATCACTGCTACTAAATTTTGCAAGTCACGCTGTGACATTGTTGATGCGTGGATGGAAACGTGCTGTCATAATCATTTTATGTAACTGATGTTGCATCAGTTTTCTATGAAGTCTAATGAACTGCTTCTGGAAGGATCGAATATTAATAAGTTTTGTGTCAAAAGCTTGCATATAATAAAGCAGTTGTGACGTTTACATAGGCGACCTTATTACGGCTCAAAAAACGATCAATTCTAAGACTATTATTACAACTCGAGCTTTGAAGAAGGCCTACTTTTTAGCCAGGTACTACAACTAAAAATATCTCTCTCATGCAGAAGTTATCTAAAGCATTTTTCAGAGTATATGGTGCAGTGTAAACTTTCGATGCCCATCGTCATGCAGGTCTTGGCGTCTCGGAAAATTAGTTACAATGTATAATCGCAATCTGCTCCTATACTGGATTTACCTTTGACACTAAGGTGGAAAGAAAGTACCGGTACCATAACTGTCAATTATGAGGTTATTACAGAAGAAACAGATCGTTCAGTAACATTCGAAACATTTGATTTATCTCTTCAATGAGTTGTCAATTTCACAGCCTTCAATTTATATTGAGTGAAGAATACAATCAGATTATTTTAATAGGTTACTGTTTCCGAAGCACGGGTAAAAGCACTGGAAATTGGTAAATCGGTTTGTATGAATAATTGCACTTTTCCGTCGCATGTTTTTTCCTAATTAATCTGAACAATAACCTCTGTATAGATACGAAAGCTACACTGGATGTACTGTACGTATATTTCTACGTGGCAAGCAACATCAAAATCCCTACAATATTACGCTCATGTTCTTATTTCCAACTTGGAAAATAATGTGCTGACCGATTTGACAATCCAGCCATTTTCATGGCAACCATCAACCTGATAGAAAAATCACTCTCTACAAAAATTGTAGAACATGACTCGTAGAAATTATTGTGTGGAGGAAAATAATTGCGAAAAGGGAAATGGTACCGAAGTAATATTAGCACTGACAAGTGAGTGACAGCCAACTTGAGTCGTTCGTAGAAGATTAGACTATAATGATGAAAACAAGTCATGAGTGAGAGACCGAAATGAAGTTTATATGGTTTTTGGACTATTTTCAAGCTAGTATAGTAGTAATTACTTTCCAAAAGTACATACTTATGCAAAAATTTAAGTTGATATCTCTGGACTGATTTGTCAAACAAAATTATTTTTCCTTATTAATTGGTAAGGTAGTATAAAGGTGTGAAATACGTGTTCCCTGTGATGTTATTATATACAGAAATAAAATGACATTCTTCTTGCGTTATCCGCATATCACAAAATAATTATGCTTGCAAAACGTGTAATAAAGAAATCTATTGATCTAGAGGTAATATGCCTAATATTAAAGGCAATATTAAGGCAATAAATATTCAACTTCTTTAGTCATTTACATTGATTCAAAAGAAAATTAATTGTGTCTCATTGTTTCGGAGATATGGCTTATTCGAATCAATCATAAGCATTTTGCATTATTGCCTCTATATTGGAACTAATTGGGAAAGTTGGAGGTATAATCACTCAGAAACATCGAAAATGTGTGACTAGCAATAATCAAGTAGGATACTTGAAGAATGGCTTCTAACAGGGTACCTTTTGTGGCGATTCGATTCAAATAATTAAAAACATTTTTATTACTGCATATAGTTTTATTACGTATAGATACAGTTTTCAATATAGCCTGCTGAAAGAATGTGCTCATCCGACATAACGAGTGAAATTGAATTATTACATAGACGGGAGTAATTTTTACTGAACTGGATTCTGTATAATATTATGATTATTTCTTTTCTTTGGGAATACAGTCGTAAATAGGGTCGTAACCACTGCAGTCTCCACTACTGGTTGTAACTTTAGGCACTGAAAAAATACACGAAAAACCTCAGCAGTTACGTTACCTCTTCAATTGAAGCTATAATAATATTCTGTCAAGAGTATGTACAGTAGCCTACCATTTTCTCTCCAGCACTCGATCATAGCCTTGGTGTCGTCATCAAGCGATCCAGAGTCTGAGTTACAGTTCTCGATCAGTTGCTCGAGTTTAGCCATATCAGGTTTCCCATTTCTTGCCATCTACACATTTTGAAAATGATTTAAATTAATTATTACACTACATGATTGCTAGATAGAGTACAATCTGTGTTATGTGTGAACACTCACTACTCCAAGTTTCTCAAAGAGGCAAGGCATCACACACTGGGAAAAAATTACGAATGTGTTACTATTACCACCGGACCATTGCACTGCGAAAAATATTGTCACCTTAGCTTTCTCCGGACTTGAATTGTGCCTGCTGCATTCATTTACAAAGTCTTCCATATCATGTTCGCTTGGACACTCCTGCTGTAAACGATCATTATATCTACATTTGTAGAAAATACAACAGCTATGATTATTCGTGTTTTTCTTACCTCTCCTCGAACGTGGTGACTAACACAGATGCAGATCAATGTCAGGATGCTCAGAAGCTTCATGATGAAATCCGCAAATTCACTGCTCTTAATAAGAACCACGCCACAAATCCAGCCTTTATATTGTAATTCTTGTGACGTCTGTCCTTGAACGTGAACGGTAGTTAGATTGCAGTGGATTCAAAATCTGTCTTGCCAAGAAGTGAGGCACAATCAGAGAGTCCAACTGTTATTGTCAACTTGTCTGACCTTGTAAACATCCCATGGAAATTGCTTCTATTTGTAGTTGACTATTACTGCATCATTGCCGTGGGTTAAAAAAAACATGAATGTTCTATTCTGTCTCAATTCATACTGTACACGAAGCTCATTATTTGCATCGTCATCGTGATCTGACTTCAACTATAATTGACATTAAGAAAAACACCCAAAGAAACTTCACAGATACGTTTTAAATATTTTAAATAAAATGCAAAACAGAAACGTATATACAGTAGGCCTACTCCTCCCCAATATAACACTACCTTAGACACTGTTAAAATAGCTGCCCTCATTGTTGCAGAAGCAGGGGCAGAGCCAGACTTTAGATTGGGAGGGGGGGGGGGNGGGGGTCATGCCGTCATGTTCCTGTCGGACCGTTCTGTACCATACCGCAGACGTGGTGGCGTTTGCGAGGTGGGGCGGGGAGCAAGAGCGCCGTAGGCGAATTTTTTTTGGGGGGTTCAAGGTCACACGAGCTTAGGTGAATGTGGGAGATTTGAATAGGTGTGTACAGTATTTGATGAAATTGGTAGCACTTTTTCCAAAAAAAAATCATCCTAATTTGCAGATTAAAATTTAGAAAATATTTCACTTCCCACGGTTTGGGGGAGGGGGGGTCATGACCCCCGTGACCCCCCCTGTGCAGAAGTGCGCGGTTGAGGTCAAGAAAGCATGCAGGCTACAACTTAAATAAATTAACACACTACGACAATATTTATGGAAATAAAATTTAATAAATAAACTTGGTTGCCAATTTGTATGCACAGCACAAATGGAAGGGGAAAATCACCACCTGCGGAATGTCACAGTTAAAGCGCGCCAAAGGCCAAACGACACCCCAGATTTGAGCGGGAATCTTCATGGGGCTAAAATCGCTGCTATCTCTAGTAAAAACCTGCTATCTGAAGCAATAATAGCTATAGCAGATAGCAGATATATTCTACAACAGCAGTTATAAATATTAGACACTTATTGCTCTCATATGCGAATAAGGCGAGCAATACAGGTAAGATAATGTGCTGAAACCTAAACCAACCAAACAGTGATTACGCATTGCTCATACCGTAATTATAAATTGCATATTTGACTAACTGTTAACAATGGTTACTTATTAGCTATTAATGTTACTTGATGACATTTGCTGTAATAACTGTTACGTTATGGGGGTCTCTTCGCCATCTTTTTCTGAAAGGCTTGGTAGGTGGTGGTCAGTGGTCGTCTTTTCCGCGTTTGTCTAATTTTGGTAGCCGTTTCAGTCGCCCCCTTTTTTTTTTACGTCCAACCTGTATTCCCTGCCTCATCAGACGTTGTTCATAATCAGCCAGTTGGTGTGGCTTTTTCGACTGCGGGTCCGTTGTTTCTACTAACCATGCCTGCTGATCAGATTCAATATTCTGAGAAGTACTCAGACGGGCAGTACGACTACCGGTAGGAATAGTGGAGTGTGGTGCATTAGAAAGATAGGTTTTGACACTATGTGTTCTTACAGGCATGTTATCCTGCCTCCCGACATTGCTAAGCTGGTACCCAAAGCACACATGATGACCGAGACTGAGTGGAGGAACATTGGTGTGCAGCAGAGTCCGGGCTGGGTGAACTTCATGGTTCACAACCCGGGTAAGCATATTGTGTTGGACTGTAGTGCAAACCAGTTGTGCCAGTGGGGAACTTTTACAACATTTGAAGTCCTATTCTAGGTATATTTTTTACCAATATTTTGACTGGCTTCGCAATATGTAATATGTGAGGTCCCGGCTGGTTCGCCAGCGACGGTACTCTCTTCCTCGAGCGGTCCTCGGACCCGACTCGCATTTCTTGGTTGGACGGGGTGCTTGGGAGAATATCCCACCCCCGTCCCTGGGTTGGACCCGGCATTGCAGTACAGCTGGGGCCAGCCCTCCTCTCCCCTACCCTTCTCACCCACCCCTTGCAATCCCACACCTTCCTCTCCTACCCCCGGCTGCCAAGGCTCGACTCAGACAGAGCCATACAAGCTGGGTAAAGGCGGCTACACACGGGCAGGTTGCATCCGCAGTTGGAGTCGGAGTTGGACTCTACCCGCCAATGAGCACGAGGCGGCAGCTGTCGCGAGAGCTGCCGCCTCGCTCTCATTGGCGGGTGGAGTCCAACTCCGACTCCAACTGCGGATGCAACCTGCCCGTGTGTAGCCGCCTTAACCCTTCCAAACCAACCAACTGGCTTCGAAGTCTTGTTCAGCTTAAGGGGTGGTTTGGTGGTCCAGGGGGGCTTCAAGGTGTTCAGGTACGCATTTTGAGGAGATTTGGAGCTTCTCCGCAGGTGCATGGGGCATTTGGTTCACCAGGTTGCATATTTTGAATGTCGACCCCATTCTGTTCAACTCAAAGGGTAAATTATTGAGCAGTTGAGCGTACAAAGGACTTGTAAAAAGCCAGACTTGTCGGATTGGCACCTTGTACCGTACAACGGACTTGACGAGTGATTTACCCCTTGGTCAACTAATTCCATTATTGGGGATTGGGCTCAGTTACTTTTGCTCACCAAAAGGACCCATACGGTTCCCATCACATAGGGATCAGACTCAATGGGGACAGCAAAAACTAGACTGAATATGAATTTATATAGCCTGCAGTGAGTATACAGGGTGTTTCAACTTTTTTGTCCAAACAGTTATCAGAAATATTCCACTAAGCTGCTACTTTGTAAGCAGTGTATGCCACTTCAACCTAAGATTCGCAGGGAATATTCCCCATTCCTCCGACAAACCGATTGCAAGTCACTGCCTACAAAGTAGCAGCTAATAGTGCAATATTTCCGATAACTGTTCGGGCAAAAAAGTTGAAACACCCTGTATAAATTTTGGTGGGGAAAAAGAATTTGCCTTGCTCAAAGAGAATATTTTTAATTTCCGCCAAACATTAGTAGGCCTACAGTGAAACCTGTGTATTGCGGAATCGCATGGGACCCAAAAAAAATTCTGTTATGGATAGGTTTCCGTTATATTCAGATCAAGGATGTTACTGATATTTTTTGCCAATGAGACAGAAAGGAAAATGGGACAGCAAAAAAAAGCACCTTACCCCAATTTGTCACCTTACCCCAATATGGTGCAAAATCAGTCCATACAGTAAGGGAGATTGGGGTCAGTTGTAACATTTTTTAAAGTCAGGATTTTTTAATTCAGTTACATATGCATTTAGGCAAAGGTTTATGGGATGGTGGAAATAAGGCAACTTTCATCTATGTAAAATTACCATTATAAAATCTTCAGATTAAAAATTGGTAGATTTATAAATATTTTTCCAAGGCAAGGCAGTGTTAAAACCGACCCCATCGGTTGTAACAGAGGGCAGGGTCAATTGTAACACTATGTATTAAGGGGAAAACGTAATATGGAAGAACAATATTTACACCCACTCATCTTCTCGATAATTGTCTCATAGCCTACTTGATCCACCTAAATTACTATTTATCTCTCGATACACTGGAATTTATTCAGCAGAATAGTATTGCAAGAGAATTGATTTTTTATTCATATAAATTTTCGACAAACAGGTTATAAGAGGCTTTATAGCACAAAATAATAAATATTTCTACTCTCAATATCCTGTGAGATGTGTAGCTGTAACATTTGTACATAGACTTGACCTTTCTCCTATGATTTTACCATGTTACAACTGACCCCAAGGAAGCTGAACATTGCAACCGTCCTCATTGTGTGTTGTCTTGTAGATATGCTTACTACTTTTTAACTATGCACATGATTTGGTCATCCATACAGTCAGTGTGACCCCACTAAAGGAACCTTTCTGCTGTTACCAAGGGCAATTCAATGTAACCGCTGCCTTTCACATAATCACTTGATTACTGTCTCTTACAATTATTAAGTTGGGAACACACCTTGATTTTGGTTTTTTGTATACAGGGTGTTTGTTACTAGTCCAGCCAATGGCCGTCAGCGTATTTCTTGAGCCAAAAGAAGTTGAAAATGTGTGTGTGTGGAGGAGGAGGAGAAAAAGAGAGATATGTCGAGGGAGCAACCTTTAATATGACCTTGACCAGAAACATTGATCAATGGTTGCCGAAGGATCAGGATATGAGCGTGAAAATCACGACTGTTGGGATTTGCAAGGTCAACTCTGTCACATAAGTGATTATCACCGCTCATATCCTGCAACTTCGGCAACCACCACCTAATGTTTCTGGTCGTCTACCTCGTTAACGGTTTGTCCCTCGACATTTCTCCCCCCTACATTTTCGACTGGTTTTGGCCCAAGGTATACGCTGACGGCCGTTGGCTGGACTAGTAACAAATTCCCTGTATAAATTAACAATAAACCAAAAAGGAGAAGCCTAAGTTTTGCCTGGCTTAGAGGCCATAGTGACACATGTGCTGTGTGAGTTTCAGCTTCAGGGCTTTCCAAACGTATTTATTATTGCCGATGTTACAACCGCACCCTGTTACAACCGACCCCGATCTCCTGTAGTATTTTTGTGGAATAGTCTGTTTTGCCTGGCGTACTGCACATCTCAAAAATGGCAGTTACGTTGCAGTTGAAAATGACCTCCTTGGAATACCCCAAACAGAAGCTTCCGACTTTCTCCTTCCAATTTTCTACTTTTCGATATTCGCTGCACTTGCATCATCACACTACTGTCTATGAAATTTTGTGCCTGTTGCAGAAACTTTTTAGCCACCCATTTGAAGCACTAAATTTTGCCACGCCAAGTTTTTGGGCTATTAATTTTGCCTGCTCTATTGGACCATCGGACAGGACACGGGCAATACTTTGAGCCTGTCAACCCCTTCTTCTTCTCCGACATTTTAAAACTGGACTGAACAGTGAAATGAGAGCAGGGCACCTACTAATCTCATGAGTCACAATCTTCTTGGCCCTCCCGCAATCTTCGTTTTCCAGCCAAAAATATTCCCCTGACCAATATTCTTATTTTCAAGGCCATGAGCTGGTAGAAATTCCAGCAATTACGAGACAGTATGGTGTCAGATGGTCCAGAAAGGGTTAGTCAGGGGCCTCCTAGAAGCACTGAGGGTGAACAGGGCTGTAGTTTCTATTTTTGTGACTCACAGGACATAATGTAAACCTTTTGATTTCCGTTATGAACAGAGATTTTCCCTGAAGGGAGCCCAAAATCCCTTCCGTTTCTGCGTTGGGCAGGCTCCATAATATCCGGCAAAAAATACATTGCATAACTATGCTACGCCCGTTACGAGAAAAAATTGCCCAATGGATAGGTTTCCGCTATACCCAGGGTCCATAATGGGTAGGTTTCACTGTCTTATGTCCAATAGGGAAAGAGGTTTTTTGGGGGATGTTTTAAGGAAACTCGTCAATGGGGAGGACAGTAATATTATTATTGCATATTGTAAACACATGAATGGTCTACAAAACGGTGTATAACACATATCTCAAAATGCATGGGATCACTTGGAAAAATTGGATTGAGAAAATTTTTAAATCTTGAAAACATGCCATTGCCTGCTTTATTTAATCTTAAACCGCCGCAGCGTTGCCGCTTCTCCAACACCCCTTGACTTAATCATATTTTTAAAATTCTATATCTCACCAAGGCGATGTGTTAGCCCCATGCCGCATATATCATTCGAACCGCACTGAATCGCTGCTCCCTCCAGATCTAATGCGCAGCACCCATAGTCTAGGCCGTGCATAGCATATAATAGCTATAACTATTTCTATGCATCTACTTGCGGGTCGGAAAAAACGTAGCGGTGAAATTTACTGGTTCAAAGAACGCTTATATGCAAACTATCGCTTAGAATCCGATCTAAATCATTTTTAAATTCCCAGAATTAGCTCGAATTCATACACGCTCTATCGCTGCGCGTAGAACTCTTTCCAATATCGGCAATATGTCCCCCAGAAGATCACGTCATCCGAAAAAGTCAGACAAAGCACTTGAGCATGTGATTTTTGTGTTGAATTCTGTGATTTTTGCTTGTGAATATGCCGAAAACAGCATTCATTTACGATTATAATTTTTTTTTGCTAAAATTTATGAAAATTTCTGTTGGAAATTGTCTGTTGAGGATTGAGACGGCAGGGAAAGAGTTAAGGAGTTGTAGCCCTGTCAATCTACAGGGTGATTACAAATGAATAGTATAATTACAAATGCATATAGCTCCGTACCTATCAACCGCACATGAACGTGTTATACACCAAATGAAAGAGGAGGTTTTAAAGTTTATTTCATACCTTATAAATGTTCTATATGACTTCCCTTGGTCACTCGAGAAACGTCAATCCGATAGTGCAATTCCTCCTATACTCGTGCCAGCATGTCCGTTGTCACTGACTCAACAGCAGTAACAATGCGATGTTTGAGTTCATCCAGGGTTGTTGGCATCGGTGGCACGTACACAGCATCCTTAACGTACCCCCAAAGGAAGAAGTCGCATGGCGTCAAATCCGGCGACCTTGGGGGCCAGCAGTAAAGCGCCAAGTCTGGCAGGTCACTGCGACCTATCCAACGACGAAGGAGCACATTGTTCAGAAACTGGCGAACATCTGAATGCCAGTGCATTGTTACTGCGGTTGAGTCAGTGACAACGGACATGCTGGCACGAGTATGGGAGGAATTGCACTATTGGATCGACGTTTCTCGAGTGACCAAGGGAAATCATATAGAACATTTATAAGGTATGAAAAAAACTTTCAAGCCTCCTCTTTCATTTGGTGTATAACATGTTCATGTACGGTTGATAGGTACGGAGCTATATGCATTTGTAATTATACTATTCATTTGTAATCACCCTGTAGAATGAAAAACAGCTAAAGGTGGAAATTTTAGATAGAAAGCTAATTTTTGGTACAGTTGCCCTTCATGATGTTCTCAAACAGTACGTAAAAGTCCCGGAGTGTCCGACGCTTGCTTTGTCCGGGACAACGCAAAAAGTACCTATGTGACACTAGTCCAGGGAAGATACGAAAAAATACCCCATAACCTCAAATAAACCTGCAATGGAAATGAAATTTTCACCATTTGTTCAGGAAAATGGGGAGAACAACATATCCAAAGTTCACAGCGATTGGTGTGGGGGAACCAGCCGCCATCTTGGAAAATGGCGGCGAAAAGGGGTGTTTTAGATTTATCTCGTAAATGACTGCATGTATGTGGATTTATGTAGAATACGAAATAAAATATCACACCAATTCACACATATTCGGTCCCTATCACATTTTTGTAGAGGGAATATCTACAAAGATATCGCCGATTATATATTGACGCCACATAACCACTCTACGGAGATATTATGCATATATGCTGTTTCTACTCAAGCCTTTATGTAAATAATAGTCACTTTTCATTACTTACTGTAATAATACAGAGACAAGCTATCATTGAGAAATTGTTCGTAACTGATAATAGCTGTCATAGCTATTATAAGTAACTATTATTATTTAAAACATCTAATTTAATATAGTTAAGATAGAAAGTTAATTTTTGGTACAGTTGTCCTTCATTATGTTCTCAAACAGTGCGTAAAAGTCCCTGAGTGTCAGACGGTTGCTTCGTCCGGGACAACGCAAAAAGTGCCTATGTGACGGCTACTTCGTACTCGACAGTTCCCCCAACCGCGCGTAAGGCCTCCAGAGTTGCTGAGGCCACAGCTGAAATAATCAGAGCAGACATACGTGGTACAGTGTACAATGTAAATATTGTAGACGAATATTCAGCAGTTGATCCTGATGCTCTGGATGCTCTTAGACGTCTAAGTGGTTCTGTTCCCTGGACCTTACGGATTTTCCTTGACACTGTTTTAAAGTCAAAGAGTTCCCATATTCCCAACATAGACCTGAAGAAATTTGCTATAGGTCATGCTCTCGTCAGTGCCTGTAGACCTCGTTCATTTCTTTCTCCAGTTTTAATAGGTCTCGGTCTGTCTGTCCACAATCATGATATTAGTGCAAGCTATGCCGAGGTACAGCGTTAAGAATGCTCCCTTCTCTCGCAGGACAAGCCAGAAGACTATTCAGGAAGTCACGTCCAATTCATCTTCAACAATGCGGACTTCAGCATCCGAACTCTGGATGGGAAAGGGAAATTTCACTCCATGGGAGAAATGCACAACCCCCATGAGCAGTAGAGTAGCAGTGAATGTTCCAAGGCTTAAGTAAGTTCCCTCTGCTGGAGAAATAGCTGCCATGGTTTCATTCCAAATTAGTAGGTACAAAAAGCCCTCCTGCTCAGGTCGCCAGTCTTGCACCATACGTGACGTTACAGTTGTCTTTCCTCCTACAAGTGATCGCCTTGGTAGGTCCCTTGATGTTTTGTGGATGACAAGTTCATGGCTGGGTTTGTCACCAAGGCCATCTTGGAATGGTTATATGCAGGGTGCCTTCCAGGGCTGCAATTGCGCCACAATAAGCAGTGTTAGCACCGGTGCCTTTCATCAACTTTGATCCTGGCAACCCCAGCACCATCCACACTGCACTATACTGTTTTCAGCAGAGCAGCAGTATATAAACTGTGGCCAATCAAACTGTTTTGTGACCTTTGACCAGCCTTTATATGCAAAAGTTGTGGAATATTGTCGCCTCTGCAGGTTCGGGGAGTCCCATGGGCATTGTTAGGGTTAGACTGGGTGGTTTTCATCTTATGTCGTTCGTAGGCCCCACAGGGTACATTATGAGTGGGAGCGCCCTAGAAGATGCTGTCTGGAGGGAAGTTTATGCCAAGTCATCTGTTCCTCACATGACAACGGGACATGCATATGCCGCCCTTGCAATCAGAGCTCATTTTTTGACTTAACAGGCGCTAGGTGTCCACGTGTCCTTCTGTGGTTTCCGTGGTTTGAATCCACCGTGATATCTTGAACTGTCTCAGTATTTTGGACGCAGCCACCAGGTGGCGATGTCTGTGCATAGCCATTAATGCAGGTCACTGGATAGTGGCAGTCCGCTAGTTGAATTAGAGAGCACTTCTACAAATACGCATCATTTAGTTATTTACTGTTTCGTACAGTTTTGGTGTGTCACCAGTGAGCGGAAAGGTGGCCCTCTGACCTGGAGGCTCTGACCATACCCGTTCCACCCTCGGGCCTTGAACTCCCCTACCCGTAAACTGATCTATTTATCCCTGCCTTGAGCGGAAAGTGGGAATTGGTTCACAATGCTGTTCAAAAAATAAAACAAGAACATGAATGAATTTTGTTCGCAGACTTACATTGAGCGGAACTAAACTTAGCGGAAGCTAATTGGTCCGCTAGCAAAGTTATCAAAAGCGCTAGTCAGCTAACCAAAAATATGCACAACTGTTGCATGATACATGAGGCCTCTGATGATTGTTTAGTTTTATTTTGGCCCCAATTTGCAAAAACATGTGACTGTCGCCAAGGGCATGGGTGGACATTGATCATTTTCCCTCAAAGGTGGTGGACATTGATCGTTCTTTCAACAATGTCAAATATTTCAGGGCCTCTCATAGCGAACTATGATCATTTCACCACAACAACAACAACAACAACAACAACAACAACAACAACCAAACCATCTTATTCTACATTAGTTAAATTAAGGGGGCGCATTAGTAAAAATACGGTAGGCGCATTTTTGAGGGAATTTTATTTTTTGTGGCGAATCGGAAAAATCACGACGAAGGTGCCCTGCGCAAAGGTTTGGCCTTTAATATGGTACCATACTTGATATGATTGCATTAAAATTGTGGCCATATGGGCGCGGAAGCGTTCCCGACTTTGTCGCGTTTCTGCCTCAATGTTATTCAAATGGGCTTCTCGGGAACGCCATTTTCCTTTCACTTCAACTCGATGAAAAGGTCACTTCTGGGCCGAAAATGGTAAAATGACGACAAAGGTACCCTGCGCCAGATCATGTCTTATTTTTGGTGTAATTTTTGTGTCCATTGCTCCATTTTTGCGGCCGTACGGCCACAGAAGCGTAGACATGTCGAATCCCCATATCAGGGAGCATATACTACATTAGAGGCGCAAACTTCTGTCGGCGCCTTTGATGTTCGCATCTCTCTGTTTATAGGGCGTTGCCAAGGCTGGCGGCCATTTTGAAGTGTGTGGTAGGCCAACGAGGTATAAATAGGGTACAGGCAGGTCGTCAAGGTCCACGGGGGTCCGCCATCTTTGATGGTTTTGGCGGTCATGGCAACTACACTGCAAGAACACACGCGAATTTGAATTCGATATTGGAATGGGTAAGTAAATTGTTATTGCCGTGTATTGCCATGGCAGCCAAAACCATCAAAGATGGCGGACCCCCGCGGACCTTGATGGCCTGCCTGTACCCTATTTATACCTCGTTGGTGCACCACACACTTCAAGATGGCCGCCAGCCTTGGCAACGCCCTATAAACAGAGGACGCAAAAATCGAATGTTTGCGCCTCTTATGTAGTATATGAGGAGCGGCAAAGCAAAACCCGCAAGATCCAATGTTGGCGGGAAACGAGTTAGGCATGGCATATTGTCCATTACATAGGGTGTGATGCGGTGTTAAAAGCTGGTCGGGCAAAATGTGTTAGTTCCATAGTATATGAGCCCAAAAACTGTCGATTCAAGCAAATACCGCAAGATCCAGCAGCATAGTGCAAGCAAAACCATCAAGATCTATAGAAAAGTTTGTGATGGATCTTGCGGGTTTTGCTTTGCTGCTCTTCATATGCTCCCTGCCCATATGCTGTCCATGCACACGCGAGTTTGTTTACGTGGTTACAGATTGTTACCGTATTTTTTTGCTAATGCGCCCCCTTAACTCATGGAATACGTAAACCATTTTTGACAAGAAGTTGACCTTGATCGTTTTCTCCCCAAAGTCTTCATATGCAATAAAAACTAAAATTTCTTGCCAGAAACGAAGGGGAATATGGAGGAAAGAACCCAACCCCTTCCCTCCATCAGTTGGTGGCCATTGTGGGGTCTCGATGCTTCTGTAAATCACTTCACAACTTTGGTGACAAAAAACGCGATTTTCCCATCCACTCTCTAGAAAAGGTTTACTTAGTTATTAATAGCTGTCAATGTGCACTTTCACTTTCATACTTCAAACCAGCTATTCATTTTGCCTCATACCACAAGGCATGCAAAGGCTATTAAAAGTAAAGATGTCTCATTATTGTTATGGGAAACGAGAAAGAGTCATTGGAAGAAAATGGCGGCCGTGAATCCAATATATGTGTAGAGAACCATAGTAAAACATACAGCCTAAATCATCCCAAGACAAGTTTATTCGGTCAAGGAAGCCATTGAAAATAAATGTGTCCTCGACAAAAAATGACCGAAAATTGTTATTTTAAAAAAGGTGGCCGTGAAACCAATATATGTATAGAGAGCCTTAATAAAACATACAACCCAAATCATTTCAAGTCAATTTTGTTTGGTCTAGGAAGTTATTCAAAACGAATGTGTTCTCTACATGAAACGGCGAAAAAATGGTATTTTAAAAATGGTGACCATTCAGAGTGTAAGATATATAGGGTGGAGCAAACCGCCATTTTTAAAATAACAATTTTCGGTCATTTTATGTAGAGGACACAATTATTTTCAATGGCTTCCTTGACCGAATAAAATTATCTTGGGATGATTTCGGCTGTATGTTTTTGTTTTACTTTGGTTCTCTGTACATAATTATAATGTATTGGATTCACACCCGCCATGTTCTTCCAATGACTCATTCACATGCACATTCTATCAAAATGTGCTCCTTGAATGGCAATTTTGAAAATTCATGCACTTCCCAGGTCACAATGGGGAACTAGCCTTCATTTTGGAAACAACATAATAAATTCGCCCATATTTTTTTGCTTTTTTTGGCATATTTCGTTTTAAGAAATCAGTTTCAGTTCCAGAGTAATTAGGGTTTTTTCGAAGGAAAATGGTGACATCACTGTTTTCCTCGAAAATGTTGACGTCACGCGAAGTGAAATGAACGCAAAAATGATGTTATAGAACGCGCCCCGGCATGGTCGTAAAATAATTCGTTGTACTGTGCTGGACACGGCTGGACATTTTAGCAGTCCGAGTGTTGACTTAGTTGCCAGGTAACGGGCGCGTTTTTACTAGAATCCGCTCAGAGAGCTTCGCGCGTGGCAGTGATGCCAGCAGCTCGGAATTATCTGTCTCCCGAATCCGGGACATAAAGCCCCCTTTCTCCACCTAGATGACCTGCAGCCGCCTTGCGAATGTTTTCCGTCGTGTCCGCGGTATATTCAAAGTCAACTTCCTCATCTCTCGCAGTAAACCAGGCATTGTAGTCTACACTTCCATTGGCACCACTCCGCTGCCCCGTTTATCCCGCCAATTTTGAAGGCACTTTTAAATATGCCGTAATTTATCCAGTAATGTCATTTTGATGCAACAGAGTGATGGAATATATGTTTACAGTCATGGGCTAGCTAGTTATGAACAAAAATCCCAAATCCCAGACCAAGGCTAGTTCCCCATTGAACCGCAGATCTTCTGTCATCTTTTTTGGATGCAGATCTGTAATCGTAGCCAAGAGCGAAGATGCGTCGTTTTTCCTTATGTGCAAATATAATAATAATAATAATAATAATAATAATAATAATAATAATAATAATAATAATTCATACCCGTTATCAGCCTATCGGCTCTTTAGGGGGGAAGTTTTTGTTTTGCCTGGAACTCTTTGCTTTCATTTTTACTATGCTTTTTGGGATAGGATAGGGACGGAAGGAAGCGGCTGTGACCTATTAATTACGGAAGCAACTTCGGAATTTTCTTGGAAGGACTGCGGGGGAACCACAGAAAACCACGCTCAGAGTTGCCGGCCCCGGGATTTGATCCCAGGACCTGCCGATTAGCAGTCGGACACCATATCCCCTACTCCAAACTGCTTCGGTTATGTGCAAATATGTGCGATCCTTTTTGCCTGAGCAAGCTCAAGCATAACATTGTCTATCACCCACTTCCCAAAAAGTCGCGAAGAGAGGCGGTGAGAGAACTGTAGGCCTAACTTTGTGTGAAAATGTCACTTTTAAATTATCGCTATCTTCTGAATTTATTATGCCTTTATCATGGAAGATTTAAAAATATCATAATATTGGACTGAAAGAGCACACAATACTTAATGTTGTCATATGTTTTTTTACATTCCCTATCGCACTTTTCGGAATCAATGAAATATTATTTGGTGCTACTTTTGCCTGTGATACAGGAAGCGTAAAATCTGCCATGTTTGACACGTTATTGTGACGTAACAAAGGGAATTTTTTATGACACTTTCAGGAGGCCAAAAAAATTTCCCTGTGAACCCTGGATAGTGCACATCTGTGTCTATCTAATGATATATTTGAAACATTGAGATCGCCATTTGTGAATCATAAAAGTCTTATCTTAAAAGTTAATTGCACACCTCTGTTACCTCGGCTATTTATAATCCGAATTACTTCGCGAATGCATCGACGGCAAGCCAGGAATGTGCGTGATAAGATTACATTGTGCTCTATTACACTAAAAATTTTAAAAGTATTGTTTAGTCAGTTTAATAGAAAAGGACTGAGCCTGCTTCCTGGCGGGAATAGACAGCGATACTTTTAAATACTTTTAAAAATTTTAGTGTAATAGAGTACGGTGTAATCTTATAACGCACATTTCTGGCTTGCTGTCGATACATTAGTGAAGTAATTCAGATTATAAACAGCCGAGATAACAGAAGTGTGCAATTAACTTAATTATGATTACACAAATGGCGATCTCAATGTTTCAAATATATCATTAGATAGACAAAGATGTGCGCTATCCAGGGTTCACAGGGGGATTTTTGTGTCCTCCTGAAAGTGTCATTAAAAATTCACTTTGCGGTGTAACGTCGGCAACTAGTCAAAAAATGACACTTTTCCGTCTTCTTTTTATGATAAAAAATTAGAGACTGACGATAGGAAAACATCTCGCATATATGTAACGTGGATTTAAACAAGCTTTCTAACGATACATACCATTATTTTTTAGATAATTTTCCTGGGAGTTGTTTAGAGTCAAACACAGGGCTCTATATTAAATAAACAGATATAGTAGCTTGCTTTCGCTCGCATTGAACTGAAACAATGCTGTAAGGCGACAAACCGTGCCTGGCAGGATAGTACTGTTGCGGTAATATAAACCCATATAGCATCACCGACACAAAGGGCAACTCCATCCCTAACCCAAGCAGAACAGCACAGAATTTCATTCCATTTCTGCCCGTCCATTACGAGTAATGAAATGGGTATAAATATGGCCCAAATCAGCGAGCCAATCAGCGCCCAGCCCAGCCATTGCCAGGCTACACACAAGGACAGCTTGCCTCTCTAGAAATGATGTGAGTCTGAGGCATGACTGTAGAGCAGCCCAACTGAATGCCTCAAGAGTGGAATATGTGAAGGGGGCGAATCTGCGGGGGTGAAAGCTCCGGATACCATACAGTATTTGCTTTGTATCTCTTTCATTACCCCCTGTCTTTACAAATGAGGGCTATGGGGAGACACTTGTAGTGATAACTGGAGGGTGGATATCTTGTTACCGCTTTTGTCTTTTCCATGCAGACACCTTTAAAAAATGCACTTGTTACACACGTGGAACTGCTTGGCCGTTTGCTGGATTTAAGTTTGGCCCTGTTACACCCCCATGATATGGAACACTTTAGCATAGCTGAAGTACATTTTGAATGGCAGACAGCAAGGTATGACTCCCTGAATATGTCTTGGAAGTTGTGCAACCCCATCTATCCGGCAGGTTTCATATGCCTTATGAATTTAATTTTGCTTCTGTAAGCATATAATTGCAGGGTTTCAGGAGCATGAGTGTACGCTTAGTTTGGTGGGCCGAAGTACAATGTAGGC
The DNA here is from genome assembly GCA_000934665.2 of Catajapyx aquilonaris. Classification (NCBI taxonomy): domain Eukaryota; kingdom Metazoa; phylum Arthropoda; class Diplura; order Dicellurata; family Japygidae; genus Catajapyx; species Catajapyx aquilonaris. Next base: position 21,706 of record JYFJ02002175.1, read on the forward strand.
TACAAATCCTCATTCTAATCATGATTTACCTACTCATTCAGTCATTCTGAACTGGAACTTGTTGCATGTTTGAAACTGATGTGTGGGGGTGTTAGGAAAAAGCCTCTTACAAGCCAATTTTATTATTGTAGATTACCAGCCTAGTCGCATCCCAGTAGTGCTGGAGGCAGCCCCCGGGCAATTATACTACATTCTGAGCTTATCGCCTGCCGAGGGGTTTTGCAGCGGGTGCTCACCTGAGAGCGCCATGTGACATTTCCCAGAGCAATTATGTGGCAACCCTACCGGACTAGGCTGAACTTTATAGGTACGAAAGGGAAGCGCCGGGAAGCGCTACATGTGGGCCAAACATGGCCGCCGGTGGCCATGTTGGGTCCCCCAATGTAGCGCTTCCCTTTTGTACCTATAAAGTTCAGCCGAGTCCGGTAGGGTCGCCACATAATTGCTCCGAGAAATGTCTCATGGCGCTCTCAGGTTCAGCACCCGCTGCAAAACGCCTCGGCAGGGGGTGGGTGGGAGTGACCTAACCTGAGTCTTCTAAAACCATGGCTGGAGGTGTCATGGTACTCCTGTGAGATATAATGGGTGTTGGCATGCCAAAGATGAATGCTTATACCGAACTGGGGAAATTATAATGCAGTTGTAGGTTTATGCATGGTGAGTTATTCAAAATAGATGACAACTTGTTGCTGGTAACAAGACCGTGACGAAGGGTGTTTTGATTTGAGCATTTCGACCAGGAGGTGCCACATTTCATTGTCTTTTTGCAACATAAACTGCCTGCAATGGGGCTGGTTTTTTTTACTGTTCATTTGTTAACGTAATAAGTAGGAAGTGAATATTAAAATGAAAAATGTGAACAGTATCTATTTTAAATTTTCTTGTTGTTTCAGAGCCACACATCTTGCTGTTCCGACGTCCTCTGCCAGAAGCAGAGCCATCTAGCAGTCGGTCATCAAGGGAATAAGTGAAACTCCCAGCATATTCGGAACACATTTAATTTATTGTCCTAATGAGGTGTGCTGCTATTTTTTATATGGACAATTTGACTTCCATGGGGTTCCAATGGTTCCAATCATGAGGTTCCAATGGTTCCAATCATGGGGTTCCAATGTATTTTCCATGACGTAGAGTTCCACTAGGAACAGGCTTGTGGAAACGGCACGTTTCGTTCAGGAGGCAGTTCGGCAGCACTTGCTGGTGGCCTGGGAAGGCGGGTGGGCGGACTGGGGAATAAAATATTGTGTGAAGTCATGGTTTAAGATGTATGTTAACTGGAAATTGAAGAGACTTACTCTCAGCGTACTTAACAAATGGGCATGCGTTCCAGCTGTATCGCCCATAGGCAGCACTGTTAGTGGTCTCATACATGTTGCTGAACTGTGGAATAAAGGAGTAAAGTTATGACAAACTATGGTCAATTTAAGCTTTTCATTCTAGTTTAACTTGGAAAGAAAATTCATAACCAGTGGATCTATTTTAAAAATCAGTTGTACGACGGCCGTTCTAAAATGATTTAACAATTTATTTTTATGCACAAACACAGTGCCCGTACAGGTCGGCAGATAGTCACACATTATAGCTAGAATCTTCCTGGAGCCGAATGCACTACCACCACTGGTGTGTTAATCTCTCCAGGCCCTCCAGGAACCACTTTTTGGAGGTGCGACGCACCCAGTACCGGACAACTGTGCACAATCAACAACATAAACAACTGTCAACAGTGTCCTCGAAATGGTGTCGGCGAAGTGTTTTTTTCGTGGATCTGGGTTTGGGTGTTTCCACACCCGCTGAACTCAACCGGCTTGGCCCCCGGTGACTTTCACCTGTGCAGATCCATGAAAAAAACTCCTTCCCTGATGCAATTTCGAGGACATTGTTGACTGTAAGCAGTTGTCCGGGAGGGTGTGTGCTGAACCTCCAAAACGTGGTTCCTGGAGGGGCTGGAATGGTTGCCACACCCATGACTCCTGTTCATTCAGCTCCAGGAGGATTCTCTCGATAATTTGTGACTATCAGCCGACCTGTACAAGCACTGTATTTGTGGCAAAAAATAAATTGTAAATCATTTTAGTACGGCCCTGGTATAATGTCATAGGGTTGGGCAATATCTATATAGACCAGCCCCCGGACACTTATAGTACATTCTGATCTTATCGCCTGCCGGGGAGTTTTGCAGGGGGTGCTCACCTGAGAGCGCCATGAGACATTTCAGAGCACTGGTATGTGGCGACCCTACCGTACTACGCTGAACTTTATAGGTAATAATAATAATAATAAATAATAATCCGGGTAGTGCACGAACTCCTTACGAGTTATATGGCACGGACCTTGATTACTCATATACATTAGTATACATCAGGACCTGATAACGTAACGCCCGGGCCCACGGGCAGGATGACAGGAGGGGATGTGCAAGGTGCAGTGCAATGTCTTAACATGGTCATTTTTAGTGAACTCCCCCGGGTGGTTTAGTCTGTGGAAATACCACCCGAGACGAAGCCAGAGGTGACCCTGAACTCTGCACAAGACGAAGGGGGTGTCCCCGGGCTGGGGTCGAACCCGGGACCTTAACATCCGTGGGCGCATACGTTACCGCAGCACCACTCCGCCTCCCCCTGAACTTTATAGGTACAAAAGGGAAGCGCTACACTGGGGGACCCAACATGGTCGCCGGGGGCCATGTTGGGCCCGCATGTAGCGCTTCCCTTTTGTACCTATAAAGTTCAGCGTAGTTCGGTAGGGTCGCCACATACCAGTGCTCTGAAATGTCTCGTGGCTCTCTCAGGTGAGCACCCTATGCAAAACGCCCCGGCAGGGGGTGGGTGGGAGTGACCAGACCTGAGTATTCTAAGATCATGATGATTATAGACATTGCCCAACCCTATGACATTATACAGCTGATACTGCCATCGCCATTGTTGCAGCTTTCCAGATGTGAGAAAATTGAATTGTATCACTACTTCGTACCATGAAGTTTGCAATGCATTTACAAGGGTTGGACAAAGTAATGGGGCCCTCTGCAAAAAGCGGGTAAATTTTCTCATCCATTGTACTCGAAAACTGGAAAGGTGACAGTTTTTGAGTACAATGGATGACAAAATTCACCCCCTTTTTGCAGGAGGCCCCATTATTTTGTCTAACCCTTGTTACATGCACATTCATGTGATTCAGTGACATTCTTTCTGTATGATGATCAGTTTCATCAGACTTCATTGGCACTGTAGCTGATTTGTTGTGTTCATTTTCAATTAATATTATATTGCTGTTGCTCCACCTTTGATGGAATTTTCGTTCCACTGCCAGTTACTGCTAACTTAGCAGTCCCAGAGAGAGAGGCAGAGTGTTGGGAATATGGCACTGCTAAGTTAACAGTAACTAGTAGTGGGACGAAAATTCCACTCCTTGTCATTAGGTATTTGAAATTTGACAGTTTCATGCTGGCTGTTAGTAATCGTCCTGAATAATATAACATATAGGGCTTTCCTCATCCCAGAGCATTGTCTTTCAGCAAAGATTTACAGTGATTCATTATACACTTGCTATGAGTTCTCCCCTTCACTCTTTTTCTTCCTATCTCCCCCCTCCCCTCCCCCCATTACCAGAGGAAGACTGAAGTGATACGATTCATTTCATCATCATGCCGATTACACTGCCGCAATGGCATTTTGTTAGATTTATGATGTGCAACTTGGTCTGATAGCAGGTCTCCAAAAATCGGTCAAAAATCCCAATTCCGAAGGTGCATTGAAAGGTAGTCTCAGGCAAGAGGTTTGGGTTGGGGAAAGTGGATTGTCTGCAGCAGTGGGTTTATCAGGTGAAGGGATAGCTACTGATGTGTCTGCAGCTAACTGGGCATTTCCTTGAGAGAGAGAGTGAGTTGGAATCAGAGATGGTCACTTTGGGGTTGACTTGAAATTATATGATTTCTTGAAAATATCCCTTGGCCACTTCCTACATGGAAATGGCACTATCTAGTGGACAACAGGTTCCCTCCCAACTTGCCCTCTTGCCTTGGGGTTACATTTCAGTTCTAAGATATAAACATGTTGCGTCCTTCTTGCCAAATTTTTAGAGGCCAACTTGCAAATTGAGTACAGTGTCCCTTGAAGGCAATATTTGTTAGTTCATTATTTTGGGAAACTCAATGTTGAATGCTATTATACAGGGTGAAGCTTACTAGTCAGTCAAGCCACAAGTGGCATATTTCTTGGCCCAAACCAAGTCTAAAATGTAGGGGGGAGAAATGTCGAGGGACCAACCAGCAGCGAGGTAGAGAACCAGAAACATTGGCCTGCCCCTAAACACATGCTGCAACACACTCGACGCCTCTTTGCAGGGAGATCTCCTGGCAGATGGACCCTTGCACCTCACAGGCATTGCCTAGGGAGCAGGATATGAGCGTGATAATAGATTCTGCAAAAGAGGCAATCTTGCAAACTACTACAGTCATAATTATCAAGCTCATATTTTGCTTCCTAGGCAGCCCCTGTAAAGCACGTGCGACCACCTGACAGGAGATCTCCCTACAAAGAGACAACTTGTGTGTTGCCACGTGTGTCTAGGGGTAGGCCAATGTTACTGGTCATCTACCTCGGTACAGGTTGGTCGATCAACATTTCTCCCCCCTACATTTTAGACTTGGTTTGGGCCAAGGAATACACCACCACCAGCTTGACCTACTAGTAAAAAACACTCTGTATAGGTTAACTATTTCTCTCTGCATTATGAAGCACATCCAGTTGTCCAAAATAGACAGCTCAGCCAAGGACAACAGTTCATAGTCTCTGTTTTATGAACATTCCACCATCTCATTCCAACCTCACTTTATTACTATTCAGTACCGGTATGTATGAATACTTGAATAATGGAACCTTACACTAGTGGCTAATATTTTTGATAACTACTTCAATAACAGTTTGAAAGTAACTGCTTAAGCCAGTAGGTGCAAAAAAATTATTGACCACTATCGGTACTGACATTTCAATTGGAACATTGTATATGAGGCGGTGTCCACTTATGCAGTGTTTTCCAATTGAATTGTCCAGAGCGGTTAACAATTTTTTGCACCAAGTTTCTTATTATTAGAGAACAGATTTCTAGGTGTTTACCTACTTTTTATTTTGTAGGCAGAACACCGGAACCAAAATATCTATCCTTTTCATAACACAAGGACTTCAAAAATCGTAGTTTTATAGAACCTAAAATTGCCTATTTCGGGCTTTGAACCTAAATTGCCTATTATCACCTATTTCCACCTTTTTGACACCACTTTGAAATATTTTCAAGAGATTTTGCGGGTTTTCCGTTCAAGGCATCCCATCTGCCTCAACCTGTGAAGGGCGAAGAAGCTGTAGGCATGCTGGATGAACTGACTGTTGAAGAAACTCTTTTCAAGTATGATCCAGTTACTTCGTGTGAAGTCGAAAGGTCATTTTTAGCATATAAGATGTATTGTCAGACAGGCGTCAATGAATAACTGCGATTAAACAACGAAAATATGGAACAACTGCTAGTTAGTTGTTGTGCTGCAAAATTCCATGGCCAAGAGTATAGGATGTTGAAATTAATTAGGACCTTCTTGATTTTTACTGGCTATTAAGAGCCAATTTTGACTGTTTCAGGGCCTCAATGCCTAACTATTTGAGGGTTTTTTAGAACCTAAAAATCCGATCCGTACTTATTATAAGTGGTTACTTTTAATCAGCTCCTTTTCGAAATTATCTCAAATATTCTAAAATCTGATTATTAAATAAAATTGGTTCATCTTGGGTTCATCATTTTAAAGTAATACTAGAAAAACCCTCGCTACACTCGCATTTTTCTGTGGTGCAGGTGTAGAAAACCACTTGCTACGCTCGCTTTTTCTAGGCCTGTGGCCTGCAGTGCCCACCATATTTTTAATCGCTTCAGACTTATAGCCAGTGATGATGCCCATACCCCAATCATATGCATAACCCCCACCCCCACCCATTCCTCCGTGCATTCACATATCCGTGAATCTGTACCCTGCAACCCATCTGCAATCCCACCTTTGTATTGGCTGTGAAATATGCATTTGCCCACCTCAACATACCCATACCTTTAAAATTAAAAAACAAAAACAAATATTGCATGAACGGAAATTTACAACCTCTACCGCCTCTACTCGCATGGACTCACACATGTATCTGAATTATACGTGCACTTTCCGACCACGTTTTTCTAACTGCTCATATAACTCCCCTTTATTATGAACGTCCATGGAACTTGGCAGTGTTTGTATTAGATGATCAAAAACTGGTTTTATTCTTCCTGACCCTTTCTTTTGACATACTGGGCCTATCCCCTGGTTCAATGTTGAAAATTGCGCCCAATCCTGCTTACCAACTCCTCGCGGGGGTGCCAGTAAGGACCTCGTTTAAAAAACTGAAATTATTTTACTGTGAGTACGTTGCTAAACTCAGCGCTGTCAGCACTGCTCTGACGGCACAAGTTAAAATCCCATATCTTCGAAAATCACGTAATTGGAAATAAATTTTCCAATATGCATATATACAGGGTGAAGGGAAACTCGCGCCCAATCGCCAGATAGACTGATAGTACTCGCAAAACTAATATAGGGATGTGCAATTAGTTTTTGGTGCCAGTGCGTAGTTAATGCGTGTATGGCACCTTTAAAGTGTAGAGTGCCAGGTGGTAAAATATGAGGTACAAATGACAAAGTGCATGGGTGTGACACCCAGATTGTTACTCTGATGGGATTTGATCGCTTATTGCACAATGCACATGGATGATGTGTTAGGGGACCAAGGCTGGATTATTTGGAGGCCCTAGAGCTGACTTTTGCTTCTTTGAAACAGGCGGAGCGGATGTGACGTCACGAAACTTTAAAGGCGTCATATGCATTAACTATGCTACAGCGCCCAAAACTAATAATTGCATATCCCTATATTAGTTTTGCAAGTACTATCAGTCTACCTGGCAATTGGGCACAAGTTTCCCTTCAGCCTGAATATTCACAATAGTAATAAAAGGCTAGACATGCTAAATGAGGTGTAATGGTTCTAGATATATTGAATTGCTGAAGTACTTCCTTAGTGATTCTACAGATCTTCTAAGCATACTTTAAAACACAGATCTTATGTGCAGGCAAAACCTCATATCTACAAAAATTAAATTTCACAGGAGGGAGAAATAAACATGCGCATATGCTTATGCATAATGTGAAAATATATAACCATTTCGGTATTCACCGGTACTGCATATGTAGAACTGAAATAGTTATATTTTTCACGTTATTTGTAAGCATATGCACATGTTTATTTCTCCCACCTGTGAAATTTGATATTTGTAGATACGAGGTTTTGCCTGCCCACTCTCAATTTGTTACTGCACATGATCCTAGAAGATGCTATATTGAGGCATGCTGAAATATCATACCTGTCCTAGTATGGTCCCACGGGGAATCTTGATGTACTTTGTCTCATGTCGCTCTTCAAGCCAGTTACCAACAAGGGTTTCTGGGGTGTATGAGCTCTCAGTTTTGTAGTTCCTCCAGCCAAACTCTTTGAACTTGCTGATTTCTGGGTATGGGCTGTCATCCCAGGGCTTGCATGAACCACTGGCCCTCACATCCCCAGCCAGGCATGGCAGCTGGGGAACAGGTGGGCAGAGGTTGGCTTCTAAATGGAATTTCAGATTTATCTCCATCTGTGGAATGTTGGAGAGGACTGTTTGGAAGTAACTATGGCAGTATATTATTTAAGCAGGGTAGGCAACAGGTAAAGGCTGGGGGAGGGGCTTGAGGTGAGGGGGCATTCATGCCTTTTCAAGTTACACTTCCGCTGACATTATAGAGTGCAAGTAAATATTTAAAAATGTAACACTCAAAAGTCCAGCAAAGTATTAGACAAATGAAGACCTCGGGGGAAGAACGATCAAGGCCTACCTCAGGTGAAACGGAAATATTCCAATTTTAAATTTCGAAGGCCCATAAGGTTCCATTGTAAATCCCACTTTCGGGGCTTTCCGTTGTGACCTATGATCATTACTTCACAACCACGACCAAACCATCATATTCTACACTAGTGAAAGTATCTTCTGAGATATGTAACTCATTTTTGACAAAACGTGGACCTTGATCGTTCTTCCCCCAAGGTCATCATAATAATGACTGCCCAAGTGCAGGTGATTAACTTGCTTGCCTCGTGGAATGCCATCATTTGAGAACAGATTGATCCAACTGTGCATAATTATCATGCCTTATCCAATGAGAAGATTGTTGGTGTTTGTTGGCACCATAAGAAAGTAATGGGATAAATTAATAACATGCTTCTCAATATTGCAGATAAAGGTTAAGGATGTCAGTTATGAGCCACATGAAAGAATCAGTCAAAAAGTATATGGCATTTATTATTTATCACTGCCCATGCAACCAGAGATGATGTGGAATGAGTACCATAGGCAACATTGTGTGGGGTGAGAATTACAAGGTTGTAACTACATGGGATTTTCATTGCAGTTACAACCTAGTAATTCTCACCCCGCGATTGGGCAACTGTGCCCAGCTGGAGGATTGAAATATTTGTCACGTGGTCACGTTGATGCTTTATTTTTTAGGCGACATACCCAAGGGTACTCTAGGTTTGAACAAAGACCTAGTCAGTCATGCAGTGAGTCCTGGACATGGTAACAAAATAGCATGTGGAACTGATATTACTGGGAGGTCATTCATAACATTGGATGACCTGTTCATGGGCAACAATCACCATGACTTTATTAGCAGTTCTCTCATATATGAAATCACAGGTGCTATGTTGATACTGAAAGGAACTACAATGAGGGTGATCAGCATTACCAAGAAGAATGTGTCTAAGGAGAGGGCACTTCTCTTTTTGCAGGTACAGTTGTGAGGGTAAAGATGTGGGCGGTAGACCAGAGCTCCTCCTCTGCCTGGGGATGGGGGCTCCCCACACGACCCCCCCCCCCGCCCCTCACCAACACCCCTAGGGTAGGCCTACATGCCGAGAAAACTGTGTTGATAGTGTAATGGTGACGCTGGCAGCTCCTCTACTAGCAAGGGGAGTACTACCGTCCACATCTTTATGCTCACCACTGTAATCCTTAAGGGTCTTCACTTTCAGGTTCACGAAGCTGCAAACAGTTGCAATGATTGCTTCTCTACAGGGTGAGTTACCCGATAGGTGATAGTTTCTATTAACAATAACTGAGCTACGTGGACACTGGAGAAGTCATTAACCCTTAACTACGTAGGTGGGTGAAACACCTTTAACTACGTAGGTGGAGCCTGAGAGGCTCCAACGGTATATTTAAATTTCTGCTTATCAACTAAATTGTTATATTGGACTTTTCACATACAGAAAGTGCAGTTCAGATCATTAGGCTTCCGAAAACGTAAAAATCACACGCTGAGTCAGCATATTCCGACAGGGAAAATTTCTTAATTAAAAGGTTACATCATGTGTTTGAGCCGCTCAGGCTTCACCTGAGATACAGAGCCTGAGCGGTTCCAGGAGGGACCTGTTCCTCGTTACGAATTTTTTTTAACCAAAGAATAGGGACAAAAAAAAAATTTCTTTCCTTTTCATGCTTAGGAAGGTTTTTCTGACAAAGTCACGGAAGGACAGGGGAAAATAAAATTCAATGAAAAAGTTACATGCGTTTAAAAAATAGTGCTTGGAGCCTCTCAGGCTCCACCTACGTAGTTAAGGGTTAACATTATAACTTTTCTGTTTCTAAAAGGTTTTATGTAACTTGCAGTAACTGCTACTGTTACTGACATTATAGGCAAGTAGCGGTTTCTATCTATTGTGGTGGACTTGCTTGGGCCCTTCGTAACCACAGGTTCTGCATCCACAGATTCATATGACTGTGGTTCGAAAATAATTGCTGAAAACCTTTTTTGCATAAATTTCCAAAAGACAAAACTTGAATTTGCCATGCGCCAAGCAATACAGCACAGTATAACAACAATAATATTTACGTATAGCAGTTGCATTGCGATATGTACCAGTATTATGTGAGTATATGTAATATAGAGAGGATTTAAAGTATATGAATGGAAGTGCACAGGTTGTGTGCAAATACGTAAACGTCATTTTATGTAAAGGACAGATTTTAGTAACTGCAGAAAATCCTAGAACCTGCTGATTCGAAGGGCCCACTGTAGTTCCTAAACTTTTCTTTCAGGTGAAGGAGGGCCTCCAGACCACTGTCTTATTATGGTACTATACCACCATTTTCACACTCTTAAAGTACATGGTGATCCAATAGGCCCAAACCATTTGAGACCAGTATTTGCAGACCTTTCGTTGAAGTTCAGAATGTTAGGAGGCAAAGATGCCACTTAATTTGGTACCAAAGTTATGCTTGCTTCTCAATATTGGTATTAAATAGGAGTTATTTTTATTAAAAATCAAGGGCAAGGGTTGGGAATTCTCATATAAGTAAACTAAAAACATGCAGAAATAAAGTATGAAATTTGGCATTTTGTAGCAGTATCAGTATGCAGAGTCTGCCTTTCTGTCATTTGCTATACCGGTATACCAGGTGTTCCAAGTATGCAGGTTACTTTAGTTACGGTATAGGAAATTTTGCTCGAATCTGTTCTTTTTTAAATAGCTTGTTGTGCCCTGATCCACATGCCATATTATAGAGCAACTGCTACATTCGACCACCTGGGATACCTGGATCGGGGTGACAAGCTACACAAAAATAACAACTTTGGGTGATATCGGTGATAACTAAAAATGACTCTGATACTGTGGGAACACCCTGTAGGAGTAACACCTATTGGTAACAGTCCCTGTAAGTAGCATAAACCAGGCATAAATGTGTCTGTAATATAAATTATCTTTGCTCCTGGCAGAGGATTTTCAATGAAGTTTTGTAATAAACATAATATAAATTAATTATTATGCCTGTTCAGGAAAATTCTGCAAACTGCTTGGAACTACAGTATAATTGGTATATTTTGCTACTGTTCCATCTGCCTTATAATGACAGAAAGAGAAAACATGATGGCTAAAACCCACCAATTTTTAAGGTTCACTCACATCCCTAGTTCTCATGCCCATTTAAACCATGGAAATATCACATCCTGGCTCTTAAAAGCATGTGAACATTAATGCATCCTAAGTTTTAGTTAAGAAAATGCCAGCATGTTGTATTTTGCCCAGGAAAAGTTAAAGACACCTTCCGTAGGTTTCTTTTTATGTCACAAGAATGCTCTATCCAGTTGCCAAGTACAGTACAATACTACAAATGTGTATGTCCGTATGATAACAACTAGGCCCTAAGTAATGCATTTGAGTGCCAAGGAAAGAAACCTCGAAAGAGTTTCCTAACTTCTCTCTGCAGATATACTACCTTAAACTCTTAAAGACTTAACAGCACTTAAAATTGATACAAAAATTATTTCTGAGTGTGCATTGGTTTGTAACAGGCATGTTTTAAAACTTGTCACTCTGGAAATTAAGCAGATGTGCCAATTAATTTATGCTTAATTTGCAGATGCACTTGTAAGAAACCCTGTATGTAGATATGTTCTGAAACAGTAAACTTGCTACTTGCCTGCATGCTGCTATAAATTCTGCAAGACACCTTATTACAGTCGATTTACTGCTGTCGACAATGGAGTCAAAGTTGCCATGGATATTGACTACACAAGTGTAAGCAAGTAAAGTACAGGGTGACTATAGTCAGGATAGGTAATTGGGTTGTATTGTTGGTTTTCAGTTGTGCCAGCTCCAAGTGCCAACCTTACCAACTCATCCTTTACTGACTGGCAACAATCTTTTATCTGTCACAACTGGAAACCAACAATACAATCCAATTAAGCTACCTATGTATCCTGAGTTTAGAGTCACCCTGCATTTTTTTCCTGTTAGTTGATGATTCCTCGATTGAAAACTATTTAAAATTATTGGGATATGAAATGATGCAGTACTGTATGTACCACTTGTCTGAAGTTGTATCATAGGCAACCTATATGGATAATAGCAGAAATAGAGCCATTTGGGACAGCATGGTGAAAATATTGTAAGCAAAATGCCCTATGATCAGCAACTTAGGCAATCAATAGGCTAATTTCGGTTTCTTTTGCTATGGTGTGTATGATGGAGGCTACAATATTGTTTGTAAAACATTTTGAGCCTTTTGTGTTTTGTCTTCTTTCATGGCATTATACCATGTCAGGTTGTCTTTAATGCCTTGAAATGTTCCAGCTATTCCCGCTATCCCGCATCAACATGGCCATTGACACAATCTATATACTGGGTGTTCCTGTTGAAATGCTTCTTCTAGTTAGCAGTTTTGAACTATAATTAGTGGCTTATTTTTAACCACTTTTTTGAGTAATTACTTTTAGTGGTTAGCAGAAGTATTATACCTGATAAATATTAGACCAAATTGGGTCATCTACCCAAGCTCTGAATTGCAATGAATTGCTGATGGAAGTGTCGATTGGAATGTTTGGCATCAATGACAATCAATGACAGAAATCATAGGTCAGACTCAACTCAATATTACCAATTAATAATACTTCATAACCACTAAGAGTAGCTATTTTTTTAAACTGCTTAGAAATAAGCACCTTAATACAAAAATATTGAGCATTGTTGTGGTTGAAATTGAAAGTTGTTATTAGGATTTTACATGAATGGCCTGCAGCCTTTTAGGGGATCCCTTACACCTGTATTTATTCATATGGCTGTGCTGCTGATGGATTTTGATTGTGGGAGGACGCAGGAGAACCCTGAAAAATCCCATACAACTATGGAGAGAATCTCAAAGACCACAAAGGTGAAAAGGCTGTGATGCTAACCACTACACCAGTGTGCTACTGCCCTACATACAGTGATAATAGTGGACATACCTCACCTGTACATTTTAAACACAGCCGTTTCGGGGTAGGGAATCACCTAGAACACTACATATTTTGTTACAACCATGTGTTAGAGTAATTAGCTTGTTCGTTGGTTGGTTCATAAGAGAACATGCACTATGATGCCGCGGCGCCTTTTTACTCGACTTTTGACTAAGAACAAAAGAAGCAGCAGGTAGGTAAAATATTTCCCAAATTCAAAGGACAAAATAGAGCAAAGCAATACACATAGATATCTATACATGGACATTCTAGAAAAGAAACTATTCCAGAATTTTCTGGTAATTGACTGGGGAAACACTTGGAAAGCCTCAAGACAGGATCATCCAGACCAGATTCAAACCAAGGACCTCCCAAATGACACTACCAACTGCTGAATGCCTAATTAACAGGCTAGGCATATTGGCACTATGGTGTAATGTGGCTACGATTTCTCTCCCTCAAACACAACAATAACCATAACTTAATCAAAATTAGTCTTGAGAGCAAGATTACCATGTCCCAAACAATATACAATATGTCTTGGTGAGAAAGATGGCAAATATTTCAATATAAACTTCCTAGAGATGTCTGTACTCTGTAGTCTTTTTTTCCTCTAAGAATAGCGTTTTCATGATGGGTATATTCCATGCTATCAGTGATATTGCCATATCAGTTCGGATGAATATTATTTTAGTGTTCATTGACATCTAACAAGTACAAATATTCTAATCCTCAGAACTGCCTATTCCATAACATAATAAGCTGGATCAAGTTCTTGATAATTATGACCATGTCCTTGACTTCTTCTTCATACAGCATGAATACTGCTTTCTTTAGTTGAGATGATTACTCCCGATTATCCTGGCTAATGACTGCACGGGTGTTGCCTGATAATCGTAAAACACGGATAACAGCTTAACACTATGCAACACGATATTTGTCCATGGAAAGTCATCGTCATATTCGTGTTCCTTAGGTCACAAGTATCACTCATAATGGGCATTCATTTTGTCTTTGATTTGTTTTTGACCTCGGGGCAGGCAAAAAAACCAAAACTCTCAAATATAGCAATTTTTTCCCAATCAAGCGCGCTTAATTGTTACTAAGCCAGGATTTTCCTGAAAATAGTCACAGATGTACACACCTACGCCGTAACATTGCATTTTCAAGTTTCATCCAAATTGCGAAATACAGTGGGGAGAGAAAAAATCGCGCAAATTTTGAAAATTTGGCCTTTTTTGGATAAAGTTTTTTTGGTTATTGGAAGTGGTCAAAACCCAATGAACATAATTATACGGTACATCAAACGAAAGAGAAACGCGAGTAGAATGCGCCCATTTAATTTGTTTTTCACCAAAATGCACTCAGAAAAACATGTGTGGCATTTCATCAGTCACATGTCCAAGAATTTGGCTCCATTAAAATCAATGGTAATTCGGCAAACATATCTATTATTTTCTCGCGAGCCATGCATGACCCAGGATTGAAACTGAACATATTGAATCTTGTATGCTGGGTCACAACTCCTGTCACCAAATATGGCTGCTCTTACTTAAATACATCACAAATTTTTGGAGTCTAAACACTTGTACATGTTACTGAGCATGTGACCGATGTGTCGAACCTACGCAGGTACTGGTTCGAATATAAGTTAAGTAGGAGTATGTGTCGGATATCTGCAGGAATGAAACGTAAATGGCTGTTTTGGAATATCATTTTTAATTCAGCCGTAAAAGGCTGTATATTTTCTCACAACATTTCTGCTGACTATATTCACACACATTATACACTTTCTCACACATTATACACTTTCTACACGACAGTCAATCGTTAATTCTTTTGACACTATTGAATATACATTGTTGAAATTATCTCATCTCTTCAACTCTAATGTACAATACATCCTCTCTGGTCACATATACAGAAAAACCTTTGCAATTGAAAATTTTCCAACATGATGGGCTTACCTTCAAACGGTGGAATGTCGATCTGACCTGCCCTTAAACCCTTCTGCCTTCTTCTGCTTCTTTTCTAAAATCCGGACCTGCTTATATACTGCCCGGTTTGGGTGGGGTTTTGGTGCTTGTGAGCATCTTTTAGTTAATCTATAATACTCCATTATCGGGTTTTTCCTCAGTACTTGTCGGCGTGACCTTTTATTTTGCAAGGTGCTACTTTACATTGATGCTGCTCGCTTTGAGTTGCATTGCCTGCTCCGGGTCCTATCGACTCCTTTATGGCCTTTTTGGCGCCGGTAATCCTGCTCGTATTAGTCATGACTACATTGCTTTTCTTCCACATATCAGGATATGTAGCAAAATTACGAATAAATAATTACTAATGAATTTACTGTTTGATCAAGGATGACCTGACATGACAGATGGAAAGCCATACATGTTGATTGGGTTTTGACCACTTACAATAACCGGAAAAAAAATTGTATCCAAAAATGCACAATTTTCAAAATTTCGCGAATTTTTCCCTCCCCACGGTATTTCGCAATTTGGCTGAAACTTGATATGCAGTGTTACGGCATAGGTTTGTACAGCTGTGATTATTTTCAGAAAAATCCGAGCTGGTCTAGCAACATTTAGGCCCACTTGATTGGGAAAAACCTGCTATATTTGAAGACTTATGTTTTTTGACTGCCCCGAGGTTAAAAACAAATCTAATAAGATAAAATGAATGCCCATTATGAGTTACTTGTGACCTAAGGAACATGAATATGACGATGAATTTCCATGCACAAAAAAAGAGTCAAATTTTGTTGCATAGTGTAGACTAATCGGAAAATGGTCCTAGACGCCGTAAAAATGAGCGTTTCACAGGTTTTTAATGTACTACTGTATACAGGGTGTTTCCTAGCTAACTTTACAAACTTCTAGGGGTAATAGAGGGTACCAAGACAAACGTATTTCAAGTTAGCTCGTAAACACCCTGTATAGAAAGCATGATGCTTGGTTAAATCAAAATAATAAAACTTCTCATAGATTTTTACTTTGTCTTCTAGAAAATGATTGTTATATTTATTAATTGGCGAGACATATTGACAGCGGGCCGAATTTCATCCCCAGGGCCGGCCTTTGAACGGGGCAAACGGGCCCACGCCCTGGGGCGCCGAAGGTGTAGAGGGGCGAAGAAAAAACAAAACAAAACGCTAATGGAAGAACAAATTTTTGTCCAAGTAAGGGGCTCTTTTAGATGGTGAGGAGGGGTGGTGGCGAATGACAATATTCCCAGATTACGCAATATAACACGATTATTGTCCGTATATTTAAGAATATTATACATCTCTATTTCCGTGCTCCTTAGGTCGCTTCGTCGCTTGTAACTCATAATGACCTTTCATAATGTCTGAACTTTGTTTTTGACCTTGAGACAGTCAAAAAACCAACGTCCTCAAAATGTAATAATAATAATAATAATAATAATAATAATAATAATCCGGGGTAGTGCTTGACCTCATCTGAGGTATGCAGCACGGACCTATATTTATTATGCCAAGTACATTTTTGAGCCTTTATACGTAGCGCCCGGGCCCACGGGCAGGATGACAGGAGGGGATGTGTGCAAGGTGCAATGCAATGTCTTATCCGTGGCCATTTTTAGTGAACTCCCCCGGGTGGTTTAGTCTGTGGAAATACCACCCGAGACGAAGCCAGAGGTGACCCTGAACTCTGCACGAGATGAATAGGATGTCCCCGTTGGGGTTGGGATCGAACTCGGGACCTTAACATCCGTGGGCGCATACGTTACCGCAGCACCACTCCGCCTCCCCCAGACTCCTCAAAATGTAGACGTCATTGCGAATCACATGTGGGCCGAAAATGTTGCTATACCAGCTCGGATTTTCCTGGAAAAAATCACAGCTGTACTCACATACCATGGATAATGCTAAATGTCAAATTTAATTCATTTTTCGCAATACCGTGGGGAAGGGGCGCTCCCGGAATTTTGAAAGGGGCTTAAAATTAACCCTTCTTTTGGATTTTTTGCCGTTAATGGAGGTGATCAAAACTTAATGCAGTAAACAGACAGAGTGTATAGCCTACGAATTCATCTGCCAAAATGATACGGGTGGTAGGGGGTACGTATATGGAAGAAACATGGCATGGGTACGAAAGGCCGGCGATACTCTGTCTTGAACCATGACAATGACGATGAGCCTGACAAGTATGGATACCACCATTGTACCATACATGCCTGCATTGCTGTTTGCCGGGACCAGGGGCTCGCACTCACAGACCGTTGCTCAACCAGCCAGACTCCTGCAACCAGCGATGCAAGCGTGCGCAGGGGTATGTCAAGATAGACATCAGCGATGTCAACGTCATTGCCGACCTTTCTGATCCATGCCATACTTCTTCCATACGTATCCTACCCCCCTACCACCCGTATCATTACGGGCAGATGAATTCTTATACACGCCCTGTATATCAAAAGGAGGAATAATACGAGAATGCAACTATGAAATTAGTTTTCCTCGAAAATGTAACCAGAAAAACGTGTGTGGTATTCCACTTGTCACATGCTCAGTCACATGTCCAAGAATTTCGACCCCAACAAGTAGCGCTGTACGTATTTGCGGAACATCAGTCATATTTGGTGGCATGAGTTGTGATCCCCACAAGGTTTATTGACTTATGTTCAGTTTGAAGCCTAGTTCATGCATAGCTCGAAAAAAATATGAGAGATATTTCGCAGGTGTATCACTAATGTCATTTTCGGGGACCCAAATTCTTGGACACGTGACCGATGGAATGCTACGCACGTTTTTCTGATTACATTTTAGAGGAAAACTAATAATTTCATAGCCCCATTCCCCTCGTCTTCCTCCTTCTTTGGATAGGCCTATACTGTTTATGTTCATTGGGCTTTAGCCACCTTCCACTACCCGAAAAAAAATCTTCAAAAAAGGCCTTATTTTCAGACCGTTTCAAAAAATTTCCCTTCCACACTGTACAGTGTACAATGTACGTACATGGCAATGTGGCTGAAACTTGATATGCAGAGTTATGGCATAGGTGTGTACAGTTGTGATATTTTTTCCAGCCAATCCGAGATGCTCTAGCAACATTTCAGCCCACTTGATTCGGAATAGCCCCTGGCAGGAATGTCATTGTCGTCGTATGTTGATGGACACTTGTCATTCATGTCATATTTAGTGTCCTTAGGGCCGTTTTCTCGAATAGTGGTTCAAATGTAAACCAGGATCAAAGCCGGTTTAAACCCTTGACAACAGCCTAACAACAATCAAATCAGGCTTTGAACCGGGTTTACATTTGAACCACTGTTCGAGAAAACGGCCATTACTCAATGACAGCCAAGCCAAATCTGTGTGATGCAAATTTCTGTCAAAGAACACTTTCCCGAACTTATTCCAGGTGGGACAATATCTTGGCCTCGCATGGATATTTTTAGCCTGATATGTTTGCAGGTCAATAATATTATTGTGAGCTAGGGCCGTTTTCTCGAACAGTGGTTCAAATGTAAACCGGGTTCAAAGCCAGTTTAATCCCTGATTTGATTGTTGTTAGGCTGTTGTCAAGGGTTCAAACCGGCTTTGAACCGGGTTTACATTTGAACCACTGTTCGAGAAAACGGCCCCTAGTCAATTGGCAGATATAATGACATTTCAGTCTCGAATACAGCAAAGATGAAGTTAAAAAGTTGGCTGCTTGCTCACCTCTAAAGTCCTAAATACCATGAATGGATTGGTTTTAAGTTAGTTTATTGACATAGTCCCTCTTAATGGTCAGAAAAAGTTGAAACAACTATGCATTAGTGAGACCCTAGAAGATGACGACATGCACTATACGATATCTCATTGCAAGAATGTCCGCTACATGGAATGTATAGCTTTTAACAACCCCCTGCAACATGAGTCACCTTTTATGATTGGGCAACACTGTAAACCACAAAACATTAAAAGAGCATCACTGGTGAGTCTCTCATGGAACATCAATTTTTAATGCTCTTCTAATGCCCTGCTAATGCTCTTGTGATGCTTTTTAGCAACAAAAAAGCATTACAGGAGCATCACAAGAGCATTAGAAGAGCATTAAAAATTGATGTTCTATGAGAGACTCACCAGTGATGATCTTTTAAAATGTTTTGCGGTTTACAGCAGATAACCTACACCACTTACCATGTGTTTCAGAATTGATCTCACATTCATATCAAACAAAATTATTTCATTGATACTAACTTCAGTTCCAATTGTGCCTGTCCCCCCGCCCCCCTTCAAGTGTGACTGTCAGTTGCATATGTTAGGGTCAAACCCCGAAAACGGCCACCTGCCGAAAAAAGACGACCCTATTAGGTCTGGTATAGGGTAATTGAAAACTTTTTTAATTGATAAGTTTCACTAGTGAAACTGAAACTGATATATAGTAGCCTACATTTGAAAAGGCAAGTCTTTCTCTAATTTTAGACAGTTACCGTACTACTTTAGTGCATTTGTCCCAGCAGGTCACTAGTTTTTCCCTATACCCTTGCAGAAAAAAGCGCCAGACTGGGTGGGAAGCCTGTGGGGGATGGCCTCTTTCACTTCCTCGATGTCGCTGAAGTTCTGCCCTGCCAGGTGCTTCTTCATTAGTCCAAAGAGATGGTAGACCATGGTTAAAACCACCTATATAGACTAAAAAAGAAATACTAGCTTCTCAAGACCTAAGCGACATCGAGGACGCGGCCATCACCCACTGTCTTCCCACCCATCAGTCTGGCGCTTTTTTCTGCAGGGGTATGGAAAAACTAGTGACCCGCTGGGACAAATGCACCAAAGTGTATGGTGAGTATGTCTAAAATTAGAGGATGACTTGCCCTTTCATATGTATATCTCAGTTTCAGTTTCTCTAGTGAAACTTATGAATTTAAAAAAGATTTCAATTACTTTCTGATTCGCCCTCGTATAATAATGACATCCGTTTTTCTGTTCGACAAGTTCTGCTATATTGGACAAAAAAAGCATGGAAAATCATTCCCTGGAATGCAAAAAAAAAAAAAAAAAATCACAGTAGACAAGTAACTTAGTTTCTGCTATATCCAGGACCCATTAGGATACTACAGACAGGTTTCACTGTATTATTGTTATTTCCAAATAACTGTACAGTCAGCAGTTGTCTGCTCAAAATAACTAGTGGTGGAAAATAACACGTTTTTAAAAGAAATTATCTGGGAGTCCTCTTTTCAGGGAGAGAATCTGACAGTCGTTAATCATTTGTCAGCTGCCTCCAAATATCCAAAACTGTTCTCTCCCTCCTCACAATGTCTGGTTTGGGACTTTGCCAATGTATGTCCCCTTGCCTGATGAACTCACTACAGCAGGTGATGGTTACTTTCATTTGCCCTCCTGGGTCGCAATTTTTTTTAAATGTTTGAAAATCACTGCCAAAGAGAAATGTTTAGAAAACAAGATCCTATATAAGCTATCAGGAGTAATGCAATCTTCAAAAAAAAAAAAAACTCATATCTGAAAACCCAAGAATTCATCAGTCCTCTTCAAAGAGTTCCACAAAGGATATCACACCAATTAGTCCGACGACAACTCTCCCGATGAGGTTTCGCCCGCCAAACTCCCCCATATTCGCTGATACTTATTTTTATTATTGATATAGACCCAATAACTGAAACGGAATGTATGGCAAATATGCACGGTGGGCGAGTTTGTACAGCGGGTGAAAATTCATCGGGCGAGTTGTTTTCGGACGAATTTTCGGCGCGGGAGTTGTCAGCGGGTGAATGTGCATCGAGCGAACTGTTACGGAACCTCCACAAAGATATCACTTATGGAGCTGCTGGGCTATATTACCAAAGTAAAGATGTGATACTGACTGATACCAACGCTACCATTGATTAGACTGTGCTGAATATACCACG
Organism: Catajapyx aquilonaris; assembly: GCA_000934665.2. Lineage (NCBI taxonomy): Eukaryota > Metazoa > Arthropoda > Diplura > Dicellurata > Japygidae > Catajapyx > Catajapyx aquilonaris. The sequence goes on from JYFJ02002175.1 coordinate 42,452, forward strand.
CGTTTCATAATTTAGCTCACATCCCGTATCGGCAGAAATGTTGCGTACGCCCACAAGTCATGTTGACACCCGGTGGGGGAATACAGGCATCAAAGACAGGCATGGGTTGACCATTTGGCGCGCTCAGGAATACCAACGTGACTGGTCGAATACGCAACATATTAACAATACAGATATACTGTAGGCTTGATGAAACACAGTATATTGCACTAATATGGATACATTAGCCACACAAATATTGAAAATTGATCCACTTATCCGTACATGCGCCATGCCTTCTAGTCGCAAGCGTCATACCCGAAATGCCATAAATCTGGCCCATGCTCACCGAAGCATGCATGCACCGACTCGTCAGCCACCGTTATGACGTAGCCAGGCGGGAAAGTTTGAACGAGACGTCTGGGAATGGCAAAGCGCGTTTGTTGCGTGAGTGCGTGTATGAGTATGGTGCCGAGTGGGACGAAGGGTTGGTGCGGGGGTGTTGCGTTTTACGAGAGGGGGGAAAGGGGGGGGGGAACTCCNGGGGGGGGAACTCTCTTATTTCCCTTTCTGCTGCGGCTTCCTCTTCATGTCGATCGATGGCGGTCTGTTGGTAGGGGAGGGCATTTTTTAAAGGGGGGTGTGGACGACTAGGGGGTAGGGGGGGTCCTTAGCAACAAGCCTTGGTCCCGGACTATGTTTGGCCTCTCCTCCCCGCGACGCTGACGGCGCCGACGCCCGCCAACCTCCCCCGTCGGTGCAGACCTATTACCTTCCTTCCTCCTATTGCGAATTTAACGCTTGGCGGCGGTGGGAGAGACGCGGGATTTTNCCCCCCCCCCCCCCTCCACGGGTTGGCGGGAGGGGGGGGGGCAAGATATGCTCCCCCCCTCCCCCTTTTTGGCTGAATTATTGAAGGAGTTAGGCCAGGCAGTGATTCCAAGCTCGCTTTTAATCGCGGAGTCTCGCGGCCAAAATCCCTGGGCTGACACCAACTAGTCGGAATTCATAATCAGCCGTTAACTCTTCCCAAAACTTGGGAAAGATCCGCTTGGGATTTGCTGGTAATGTCGTGTCAGGACTCAGACGGGTTGGATCTTGAGCGACTCTGCTGATTGCATTATTTTTGAGCTATTAACGAAACCGTCTCTCAAACTATGGTTATATCAATGGCTTCCAGATGACATCCAAGTAGAAATTTGATCCAATCCTTTTCAATATCACTATAAACGAAACGCTTTCTACAATTTACCTTTCACCGTCTGAGTAGGAGGTGTCAGCTTACATTTGTAGCAAAGTGTTGCTTGTAACCGATAGCACTTCGAAACAAGGTGTGCATTGGCTTAAGCTTGCTCTACGACCCCTCTGAATGGCGACAACTTGTGACAAATTGTAGCCTGATCATTTTTCTTCCGTCTCAAAAAAGCATCTTGCAGTATTTGGTTTCGGATCTCCAACCTTTTTGCTGCCGGTTTTGCCACACAATACAAACAAAAATCGCACTCTTTCAGCTCTATATCGTCCTTTTTTTGCCATTTCTTTTTTAACTCCACAGTTCCCCTGGAGGCTTAGTGGAGCACTCTTCTTTTCTGTCAGCGGCATGAACTATACATAGTACTCTATAGCCAGCAGGCGGTGCAGAATCATAGTCGGCGATGCGCTGCATATCTCAAGCGTGCTTGCACATGCAGGAGATAGGAGCGCATCGCATTTAAGCCCAGCGTCATAGCAACAGCCTAGTAAAGTGAAGTACAGCCTGGTTCAAAACTAGCGGAAGCCCAGGGGCAAGAGATCGGACCAATTGAGCGCAACTAGCCGCAATTCAATTACAATCGATCACAATCAGTGTAATGGAAAGGGGTTGGATGGAAAGTGGGAGGTATGCGCCAAGCGACGGAATTTCAATTGAGGAACCTAGCACAAGAATATAAATGCACAGGATTATAATGGAGATTTCGGGTCATACACCAGAGTGCATAGTGGTCTGGGAGGGGTGGGACAGATTCCGCGGTTGACGACTTCCTCGTGCATCTTTCAGACGCGACGTGCAAAATGCAGCGGTTGCCAACTGTCTGATTCATTAATGTCGCGCCGACCATGGTTCTAATTAGCCCCCCTGCAACTATCTATGTATTAGCCCAGGTTCGCTCCCACCTCCCCACCCCATACCTACCATGCTATGCATGCGGCACTGTTGCCATACGAATATTCCGCTTTTTGCACCCCCTCCCCCCTACCCCCTGGCGCAAATCTCAATTGTACTCCCTAATTTAGTTGGGAGGCGTGCCGGCCCCCAGAACAAGAATGGTCGACATGGTGTCATACACATCGCACTACACAGTTGGAAGGATCCGTGGGGACACTCACGAAATTGTATGAAATATTGACCCGTCGGGGCCGTGCAACAAATTTTGTGCAGCATTATGTTTGTGCCCCTCGTCGACTATGGGTTTGTTCCTATATCATCGTCCCTCTATCCTTGACATCTTCTCTCATTCATCCCCCAATGACACGCTCTCGTTAACCCCCCACTTCAGAGTCAATTAGCCCCACCAATCAGATGCACACCTGTACGACTCTGGCTGTTACCAACTTGAAACGACTATAGTCCATCAGAGAAGAAAAGACTAATTACACCATGTAGATTGCTACTGGGTACAGCCTAAGCCGTGAGAAATTAACTCGCTTTATTCCTTGATGCAGTTGCAAAACGCTTGTTTTAGGCTCGGCGGCCTAATGAGGGCAGTTCCTATCCGAAAGTGCCAGCTTCGTGGCTTGTTAATTAAATAATAGGGTAGGGCGTAAATTTCTTGGTTGCTAGGCGCGAGGATTTAATTCCGAACCAACAGGAGCAATGGGGATAGGACATCGGGCTCTTAAAACCCGTATTAAATATTTAAAACACTCCCCCCTCGTTTGCGAATGTTGTTATCGGAATGTATTTTTTATTGGCCTGGGGGGGAAAAAATGTGAGTGAGAGGATTCTTTTTTTAGATCCGAATCCAGGAATGTTGCTAGAGGCAAAGAGTGGGGAAACACGTTAGAACCCGGTTTATCCTGGAAGTCCCACATCGGTGTCACGCCGGTCAGTGTCGCACATTGCCTAGATGTCAGGATGCCAACATTTGCAGTCTTTCAAGGTCGCAGGTCATTTTTTTATATATATAAAAAAACTTGTTTGTCGACTAACCAAAGAATGTGTTGGTACCATGGTTGCCTAACACTCAGGATGTCCTTATTATACATTTTTTTTTTTCTCTCTCTCTCTATACAGGGGCCCCCGTTTTTGCCCGCGTTTTTGGCCTGGAGGGTTGGAGAAAGCGGATAGTGCAGGTGTAAAAGGTATGGGAGGTATGGCTTGTATATTGGGGGAACGGTTGGGGTTGGGTGGGTAGCGGGGGGCGACCTTGAGGTGGCAAAGGGACAAGGTGAACGAGCTTTGAAAAGAGGCGAAAGCCCCGCCATCCAGCTGACACTCAATGAAAAACCGTATCTTCCACCAGAGTATAACCATATTGATACTCAGTTTTAACAGTGTCGATATACCCAGACGGTGTCTACAGACTAGATGCGGGTAGGGTTGAGCCAGGGCGGGGGTCGGTCCTCGGGAGGGGGCGGAGGCAAGCCCGCGCGCGCAGTTTACGCTGCGCCGAGTCGAGTCCATCGAGTTGTACAGTGTTGTGTGTGAGGCAGTTTGGCCTTCGTTCTTCCAGGCAGCTCAACGTCTTCGTCTGGCCGTGCACTGGGCACTGTCATGTGAGTGACCTCAGCCGGATCAGGTACGCACGTGTTGTCGATATGCATGTTCCATCGACCTCCCCATGCACGGACCACGGCGCTTAACGTTAATTGAGCACTATTCCCAGGCTCATTGAGTAGCGGCGTTGCCTCGTCTGGAATCAAGCCGACCTTCACTTCTTGTATTTTTTATTATTATATATATCGTAGTAACGGGTGCAGCCGGACCTGCAGGTTGCACATGCAGCTAGAACTGCAGGGATGGGGGTGCGGGTAGGGTGGAAAGGGGGGAAGAGCTAGGGCTATAATAATTTATACAGGGCCGGTCCCGTACGTACGTAACTACGTACAGTGCGCAGACAGGCCTTTTATAAATGGCTCACAATTGCCCCAAGACATGGACGTTTTATTGACCCATCATAGGACCCACATTGCGCCCTTCGTGTAGTAGGTTAGAGTACTACGGGGAGGGGGGNGAGACTATATTTTGACCTTTCACATGCCATCGAGTACCTGCAGAGTAATATGTTGAACTCTGGTTTCCAGGAATTATTTGAGCATGTGTGATGACGGAAGAAAAAAAAAGGTGCGGATAATTACAGAGTGATCGGTTACGGAAGAGATTTCCGCGCAACAATGAGGAACTGGCTATTTGCCCAAAGAATCGCGCGAATATGCCGCCTACGCTGAGTGTACCACAAGTCTCTTTAGAATCATCAATCACGGTCGCGAAATTAGCAGCGAACTAAACCAGAAGCGTTTGCTCCAGCCTTGAGCAATCATCATTCTCCTCCCGATTGACGCCTCCGGAATGATCCTTGAAGTGACATTTAACTTAAGCTTTACCTAATTTTTCTTCCCACCAATATTATGGCTGAAAATTCCAGCAAGATGCATTTGGACATACCGCTTTAGCCACACCCCAGCCTGCAGCCACCTACGATAGCGCTCTTATATGGAGTGTCACACAGTGGCAGTTAGTGTCTCCAATAATGGCTCGGCCCGCCGATGATTGACCATGGCAGCCAAAGAGCCCCAGGATTATCAGAGTGCGCATCGGCAGTTTCGCCCAATATTTTACATTCCTATCATCACCCGATATATGCTGGGGGCTGACTGGAGGACAGGAGCATTCCTCAACCCACCAATTGCACCTGGATACAGACCTGTAATGTAGCTGCTCGTCACTGCATTTGTTTTGTGCAGTGTGGCTCATTATAGGGGATTTTATGAGGCTCTGTTTGACTGTTGATTGTCTGCGGTCAGCGGATGGTGGGAATTGGCGCGGGATTTGAATCCAGCGGGTATCTTTGGAGCTTGCATGGGCACTAGCACATTATCTGCTCTTGTGCGCAGTCCACAGTATTTATAATTAGAATCGGCTTACGGCCGGGCATCATATGGCATTATGTCCAAAGAGGTCAGGAAACCCTGTAATGCGTCCGCACTATTTGGGAGTCAAACGGATCAGGTGGCATGGCCTGTACTGTACGTGTCATAGGGGCTCATCAGTTATCGCAACTCTGATAAAACCCACTTGTGCGTCTGGCAACAGCGAGTTGGTAAGTGCGCTGGGTGTTATCGGCTCATATACGGTAAGTACTAATAAACAACGGTGTCGGTAAAGCCACAATACATCAATATTGTGTTTTTTTTTGGCATGACTGGCATAGTAAATGTCAAACCGTTGACGTCAATGACGGTACCGATACTTTTGATATCGGATCTGCAAATTACCACGCCTACGGTCATGCCTTCTCGGTTTTAATCAGCAGTGTTACGCACTTTCGAGCTTAGTTGTACGGCCGGTTGCTCCACCGATTGATTGAATGGACGGCTCAGAGCGCGTAAGCCTCACATTGACACCACCTTTCGCACCGTACGGAGCATACAGTATTGTTGATGAAAAGGAATCCCCTTGGCTGCTGGCAAGAGCTTGTGTTATGATGGCTGCGGACCCCGTTTCATTCATGGCCGCTTCCGGGCCCAATAGTGCGGGTTGGGGTGGTCGAGTCGAGAGAGGGGGGCCATTCATATCGATTGGTGGGGATGAATGACGAGGGTCTGGGTTCCCTGGGATCTGCTAGGGGTGGCCCCCCCGACGACGCCAACCGACGACGCCGACTCCTACGACGGAACCTCTGTTTTGGTGGGTGGAGGTACAGCTCTAACCAAATACTGTCTCTGCTGTTGATGGAACCAGCGCCTGCGTCCCCCCTGCACCCACCCACCCACGCCATCGGGCCATTGATCCTGACGTCATCCTTTTTTTTAAAAAAAAAAAAAGAAGCCATACCCTGTATATGCAAACTGGACACTGAAGCCAATATTATGCTGAAATAGCTATTATAACCAAATACTGGTTGAAAAGGTGCGTTTGGACGCGCATGACACATGTATGGGACGCTTGAAGGGTTATGACAGGGCCACAGGGGACCTTGCCACCGACGGAAAAGTTACGCGCGCTATACATAGGCCTCCCTTCAGAATCGTATATTGATCTTGTCCGCAAGTTGCGCAGTACAAGAACGCCCCCCATAAACGTAGCGCCAATCAACGGAATCAAGCTGCTTTTCTGTCACCCCCTGTGGTGGGTGGGTGGGTGGGGGTCTCATCAGCTGATTGAGATAGACTCAAAACATCGTGTCAACCAGTTCATAAATCCAGTCACAAGCCGATGAAATATATCCGGACCAACCAAAAAACCGATAGGGGTGAAAGGCGTATTGACTGCCCCGTATGAATAAGTGATGATCTTTGACAACTCTTGCAAAATGCAGACCGGAACACATACACGTACGGGTGGCCAGGTAAAAAAAAAAATGTTGTGAATGCTTATCCCCCTTACCCCCCACCCCCCCTAGTTTTAACTCACAAATCGGCTCATTTGCAATCGATTCGGGTCATCCCACCGGTTCGAAAAATGTCGGGTATGTGTACCAATTCCAGCTTCTTACACAAGCTTTCTTTACAAAAGGAAAAGCGTTCCTTTTTTGGGGCCAGACGAGTGGGGGGGGGGGGGGGGGTCCTTGGGTTGAGCGCCTTTGGCCAGAGTCATTCCAAGTCGTGCGTTCCGCATCGGTTGCACCATCGTCTGTCTTCTTTTTTTATACCTATGTTGTCCCAAGCAACTCAAAATGTGGGGCCTGATGACAAACTAGAAGTAGTGACGTAATTTTTTTGTAGGCCTAACTAAGCTCAGGGTCATAGGAGGGCAAGTAAGCAAATCAGTGTTTCGATTGTGTAGTAATGAAGGCCACGCGTTTGATATGTTACAAGTCCGTACGGTACATCCGCACACGAGCGACATACTCGATGCGTCATGTGCGACCTGATCCTGGGTACAGTACAAGTGTGGATCTGATATCAAAGGCAGGATCAGCAAGTTGACAGACCAAAAAAAATTGCTGGTCGTATAGGTATTCGTCTAATACCAGCAGATGGCTATTGCTTCACTTTTGCTACGGGAGGACAACAAGGACGACGAATTATTCAGGAGTGTCGGACGAATGATAGCAGAGGTGACCTAACGCTTTTCGTGACTCGAGTGTCCAACCCATGCCTTGTTATTATTCCGCGACGTATAAATCAGATTACGTTAGTGTCAGTATGGCTTGATGCTACATGTACTTTCCACATCTGACAGACTGCAGCATCGGAAAGTCGGTGCAATGTATATTTGCCTTTCAGATTACTTCATTGCGCTTTCGTGTTGCGTTTGTCAGTAGGTTTACGACCAATCTATGAGGTGCAGTCCAAATCATAATATGAAGATTTGCAGGATAATTCGGGCTGGAGCTCCATGTGGGAGATAAACAGTGAGGTGCATATTCAGTTTGGAGAGACTAGAACAGGCGGTAGGTGGCAGGTGCAGTGTCGTGTACTTATGACTTTTATGATATCATGTGGTATGACGAATCGAGCGAACAGCTTAAGACTAATTTGTTGTCCAATTTGCTGCGTAGCATCTATACGGAGCCTGTAATTGCTCCGTACTTGTCAGTTGACGGTTGACTTCACGTCACCTTGGAGATGTCTGAACAAAAGAGGTCAAATGTAGGGTCGACACCCACCCTTGAAGAACTTGATCGCATCTTGCTTTGCTGACAGCAGCAGGAATGCCGCTATCTTGTTGCCTGCTGTTAGAAAATACTCATTCAGTGTGTGGGCGGGGCATCCAAATAATTGCTAGTAAACCCACTTGGAAGTTCTGAGAACGTCTTTAGGAGATGATATCCTCGAACTCACACTTGTTCTTTGTGTATTTTTTTTTCTTCATTTGTTACGAGTCATTTTATTGGGTCATTTAATTTATTTACACTACCGTATATTTATTATTGGGCCATTTTTGACAGGACTGGGTCACGGATTGGCTTATTCAGGATGGAAAATCGATCCATGAAAGATATCGTATTTTCTGTGGGAGTAAAGCTGATAACAAGGTGTACATAACCCATGAATATACCGCGAGCGAGCTTAACTTTCAGGGCAGTAATGACCGGGAAGCAACTTAAGCTAGACAGTAGGCCTACTGTACATAAAAGGCCCCGACCTCTCCACGCATGGAAACACACTGAATTTTCAGCCGTAAAATCTCCTCCTGTGCAGACTAGCCTTGAGCATAAAATTGGCGCATAGTAACCGGACAACTTCCCACAAAGCCTGTGGCATCTGACCCAAACATGGCGGCATCCATGTGATGAATACAGTATTTTTTGGTCGCCATGCCCTTCATCTCAGTACTCGATAATCACCTCCATCGCACTGCATGGCAACTAAGGTAAACCATATAATACTATATAGAAAACCGCGTGCTGTCCATGGTTGACAACATTCCAGAAACGTCGTCTCCTGCTAACTTGGAAAAATAAAGATTGCGAAATTTTTGGGTGCCGCAAGATTTTTCAGTAATATATGCAAGTTTCTGATATATACAGGGTCAGGTTTTGGGCCTCTTGAGGGGTAGCAGGCATCCCGACTATATTAACAGATGGCAATCATATAATTCTGGTGGCTGCTGCTTTTCATTGGCTGCCGGATTTATATTATGTGACTTGCTGTTTGAAGGTAATGAAGGGTATAGTCAAGTCACTGCATCACATCGGATCTGTCTGTTTATGTCGGGAGATAAGGCGGACATTGCACGTAAAGATCAGTCGTTATATCATCACCCAGTCTCACTACTTGTGCAAGCAGTACTTTTTCGTAAGAAACCCTACAACTGTATCATTTGCATAACTTTTTTTTTTCTGCGGGAGCTCAAACTTCATCCAACAACGCTCCTGCCCTGTATGTATACAGGGTGTTTCAACTTTTTTGTCCGAACAGTTATCGGAAATATTGAACTATAAGCTGCTACTTTGTAAGCAGTGACTTGCAACCGGTTTGTCGGAGGAATTGGGAATATTCCCTTAGGTTGAAGTGGCATACACTGCTTACAAAGTAGCAGCTTAGTGCAATATTTCTGATAACTGTTCGGACAAAATAGTTGAAACACCCTGTATAATTGACATACGTATCATCTTTCATGAACCCAGTCATCATGCTCTCTGTAACTCAGTGGTTTCCAACCTTTTCCCAACTGCGACCCCCTAAACATGTTTCCATAAATGTGCGACCCCCCCCCCCACCGGCCCCTTCTACAGCTGACCCATTTCCTGAAAACATACACTCTGTACGGCCGCAAAAATGGTCAAATTTACACAGAAATATTGCAAAAAAAAAAGGTTGAACAAAGGCTCGCGACCCCCTGCGACCCTGCCCGTGACCCCCAGGTTGGAAACCACTGCTGTAACTATAATGATGGCAAAGGTTTTTATTGTTACCTTTCTTCAATATACTGTATTATCATCATTACATTTGCAAGTTCTGCCAAGTACGGCCTTTTTAGATTGGCGGTCACAAATTGCGTAACTTTTCAAAAGCCTGTGCCATCTCTATCTAGACCAATCTTGTGGCCTCGAGAAGGGTAGCGATGACCTTCGCACAGATCATTTACCGAACCCACCACGAAGTAAAATATACATTTCATCACATCAGACCTGTCTCTTTGTCTGGACATGAACACCTTACACAATCTACTGATCTCCAGCTCCCGATGCAATTCGATAGGTCCCCTCCGTCAAGTCCAGCCGTCTACTCACCCACTGACGAAAACAATGCCAAGTGCTTCCCGAAACCGCAACAGTGTACTTCCGCATTCGAGTCACGTGTCCCCCACGCGCCTGGGCCAGTAAACAAACAACGTTCAATCCCCCCCTCGTCCTCCTACCAGTCCTCCTACCCTTAAGACACATTCAAACGTACCGCTCGATGTACCGACCAGGTCAAACAGACCAAACTCAACCTAGAAAACATGCCATAGCCAATCGGATAGCCTGTATCAGCCAGTAGTGCTGTTAGCCAATAGACGTAAGGCTTGTACCAAAACATTTGTAGTCTCCCCCTCCCAGCCCTCCCCTTCCTAGAGTTTACTCATTCACCATTTTTAGTGTGGATCAGGTCGGAGACTTCTAAGGATCGCTTTGGAGTCAAGACGTGCTTTGGCCCCCCTAGCCCCCAGTCCCTATCGGGGGGGAGGGCGGCCTGCCTTTACGCGTGTTCAACATTTGGATGGATGGGACAGTACGTTGAGATGAGGGACGTCAGAGCTAGAGGGGTGTCGCCCCTGGATCGGCCCGTGAGCTGTAGACTACATTGTTGGACAGTTAGAGACAAAGGGAAGTGGGTGAGTCGGATGGTGGTAGCGGACAACGGGAGGGAGCTGAGGTCGGAGGGATGTACGGGGCTAGGCCTGGGTTGTAGTACTGAGGTACTGGTGTGGGTGTTTTGTAAGGTGTTGGAGGTTTGGTGACTGAAGTATGGTGGGTTGAGCATATGGCCTGGGTGCTGTTTGTTAGCTGGATGCATTTGGAATGAGATGTCGTGATCCGGATTAGGCACAGTTGTGTGACATTTGCGTTTGGCGTTGGTACTATGTTGATGCGAGTAAGTATAGAATAGGAAACCGAGCTGTCAGTCAATTGAAAATAGATTGTCATCAACTTGAAACAATTTTTTGCAGTACTTCAGCAATTTCTGAGTATGGACATTCGCTGAATAGAGTAGACTTGCGGCTGTTGCAGAAGTTAGGGATACCTGCTCTCTGCGAGCAGGTATTTGATTATAAGTTTACAAAACAGCGATGACAACAATAACTCGGAGCCTGTAAACTCGGCTACATTGAAAATTGTACCAAGTTCAGTCACCCATGAAACTGCAGTTTATGTCATGCTCGTAAAGTGCTAGTATTATAGATAACATTGTATTGTGTATGAAGATAGAACACTCCTAGGCCACCTTGGCTTGTCATGTGATTAATTTAGTCACTCTAAATCTCAAGTAACATACAGATTGTCGTGGGCTCTGTAACGGTAACAATGTTGAATCATCGGATATGTTCAGTGACGGGGTTGCTATGAGTCTTTATCACCTCAGCAGCTCTAAGGTGGGAGCAAACATTTGGATGGAAGCGAAAGGCAATGCTAAGGTTCGCAGACTATTTTATGTGACTGGAGATGACATTGAAGGATATAACAGTGGTGTGCGTATGGATGATTGATTTGTAAGTCAAGTTATTTTATGAGTCGAGACTTGTAGGAAGCATTTTCTGGCACTGTACTGCAACATATTGGGTAATTGCTGTGTTCATAAATCCTGCAGAGGCAATACACATTGCCAAGTTAATTTTGTAACACTGCTTATTCTGTATAGCATAGAATAAATTTGTTTTAGGGCATCCCATGGTGCAGCAGATGCAAACAATTTGTCACAATGGTGTAGGTATGTTAACAAAATAATTGGGATGTTGCAAAGCTTCTCAAAGGGCTGCGTCGTACATGATTAATGTTGTGTATTATTGTGCCTGTCATTGTTGCAGCCTAGGATTTGAAAAATGGTGGGTTAGGAATATGTTAATTGCCAGTTAGACTTGCAGGTTTGTTGCGTAAGTGTTTGGGATTTCAGAGATGCCTTCTATGTATTTGAACACTGCAAATTTAAACTGGTACTATTTTTCAACATGTATCTAAAATTTAAACTGTTACATTTGACTCTGAGATATTTACGGTCATTTCCTACCCAATGTGGAAGATTTGGTTTCATGTATCACCCTTTGATATAGCTTGTTATGCAACAGTGGCGATAATTTGCAACAATGTGCGCAAGTAGACTGCATAAGTTTTTCTTAATATAACTTGTTGCACATTCTTCCCCTCCTCCTTTGTCACTCTGCAATCGCAGACTTGTGATGAGTCTGGGAAGGTCTCAAAGGACAAACTACCCCCAAGGAGGGAGGGTGAGGGATACTTTTTGCAGCGTTTGCTGCGCTGATAAAACCTGTCACGCTGGGCGCAACCGAGCAAAGTTTTGAGATATGATGGAGAGGGAATATACCCAGTGCCATTGCAACTTATTTACCATTTTGTCCATATGTGACATCAATGATAGGTCTCGTCTGACTAGCCTGATATGGGAACTGCAGGCTGTGCATCTCGTATGTTGACACTGAGCACATTCGACAGATTCGTGAAAAGAAACGTGAGTGGGGTAATGTGATAGTATGGGGAGGGGTTTTTCACTACTTCCATGCAAAATTGCTGCCTGAATTCTGTCAGCAACAGAACTGAAATGGTCAGTTTGTAGCAAGTGGAAACAAAGAATTAGTTACTTTGGTTTCATATGCCATGCGTTACTCATTTTCTGGAGGCCGTCCAGATCTTTGTTCACGTTTTCTTTTTATAAATTACTGGGAAGTGCGTGGTTACTCTAGTGGGGAGTTGTGGCATCGTGTACTATTATAATTTGTTAGGTTAATTTTTTTCCTGCTCATAATCACCAGATAGAGCATGGTGTGTGCAAAGCTTTTGACAAATCACATCTGGTGTTTGCTTGGTGCTTTTTCAGCATTCCGTCCAGTGAATTTTCACTAAAACGTATGGATAAGTTGTAATTGACTTTGTGTGTGAGTGTGGTGGGTAACTTTCCTGCCTGGTCAGCTGTCATGCATGTATAAAGGTTAAAGGTTTCTCTGATAGAGGGTGTAGTGAGCTTTCATTCTGCATGTGATGGATTGTGAAAACCTTATCTTTGTGGATTTGTGGAATTGGTGAGCATTTTAAATAGTGGAATTTTTTGGGTAGGCAGATGATCAATCTGAGACATTAATCTGTCAAAGTCAGTCATGTAATGCAGAGTTAGACATTTAAGCAAGTTGGTTTTTGTCTGTTGCTGTGCAAATTATTGTTTATTAGGTGCAGGTAACATGTGGGTGCTGCAGGAAGAGATAACTAGTAAATAAGATAAGCTTCATTGAGGGGGTTGAATGAAGAGTAATATCTCATCTTGGAGGTAACCTTGTGCAATGACATGACCAGCAGTCCGGATTTAGTCACTGAGCAATCTCCACATAGTGACAGAAGCCCTGCATAGTCATTTGCATGCTTATCCTTGCGTGTGTGTATGTGTGTGCGTGGACCGAGTGCTGTCTTCTCCCAACTTTTCAATTCTGGGCTGGACAACTATTCCATTAGTCACTTGATCTTGTGTGCAGGGCCCTACACACACAATTGAGGCTGTGCTCCAGTGGAGCACAACAAGATGAAATTCGGGGAACCCAGCAGTTGACTCATCCTCAGTTTTGAGTAAGCGACCCTGACAGGTCCACAAGCTGTGTGTGGTGTGCTTCCATCCCTTCAAATAGGGATCTTTTTGTAGCGGAGGGGGTGGAGTTGGTGTGTGCAAGCGTGCAGGCACTGGGTTGGAACCACCATATAGTAGGTGTGTGCGATCGTGTGTATTTTACTCTGAATGTGTAGTCACCATTTTTTATGTGAAGAGTTTGTTTCCAGATGATTTGGAGGCCAGTCATAGTGCTCTTCTTGTACGTACTACGGAGTTAGGTATTGTGGAGTGTAAACCTAGGGCGTATCAGACATTTCCAAAGATAAGATGTGGGCTTTGAATGAGTAATATTGAGTTGTGAAGTTGGGAGTCATTTTATCTCACACGTTCTGATTATCAGGGAGAGACTCTAGACTGTGTCTGATACTCAAATGTATTCTAATTGCACTGCCCTTGACTGTGCCCGGAGTGAAATAATACAGTGCGGGGAGCTGACTGGATAAGAATTCAAGAATGGGACTTGCAGGGTGTAATGTTTTTTGCCAGACGGGAGTGGGAATAAATTTTGTAATGTATGTACGTGGAGTGAAACATGGGAAAGTTATCCATCCTATGCGGTTATACTCCATGTCATGGCATACACAAGTTGTGGGAAAAGCCCAACATTTTCTTCCCTCAATCCCCACCTTACTTCCCCCATTCCTTTGCACCAACTACCACCTTACATTGACTCTCCACAAAAGATTCATATCTGGCCTTGACCCCAGACTTGAAAGTAAAAAGGTAAAAGAGGGGGGGAAAGAAATCAAAAGGGTGGGATTGAATTTATGTTTATATCAGGCCACCAGACTGTCACCCACCTGTTTGTTGTCATGGTCAATGCACACAAACCGAGGGAGTTAAAAAAATTAATCATAGCACAAAAAAATAGGTGTGTACCTGACACGCTTCCAGCCATCCTTGGGCAGTATCTGCACCTGTTATATGACGTACCTGCCCCCCCCCCCCTCCCCCTCAATTCAATTGTGGTTTGTAGATACTGCTAGACACTAGACAGTACTACTAACTTGTAGTGGTGAATGGGGTAAAATTTTGCTGCATCACATTGGACCTTTCTATTTAAGCCTGGAGAGTATATAAGCGTATCAAAACTGGTTTGGTTGTTGTGGAAAGAATGGGTGGCGATAATGGCAGGTCCTCACTTGCCTACGTCCCGTACAGGTGGAAATAGGCGGATTCACTGCAATGTTGCATAATTTTACCAGAGCGTAGTAGTTGTATGCTGTAGACATATCTGATGTGATGCGGGCAATTTTACAAGTTGCCACTAGACTGTATGTTGTTCATACTTCATATAGCCAAGGTTTTCTCCATATTATTTTGATTCATATTTTGTAGATAGATACAATGGAATGGCTGCATTATTGTATGCTGCACCTGGAGTCACATTTTATTATTATTTAGGATTGAAATGTTTTCATCTGTGCCATTGATTCAGTTTTTTAAAAGGGCTTGAGTTTGTTCTGATTACCTTGATGACAGAATTTTATACCTCTTCAATTGAAGTTTTATTGGAGGGGGATGAAATGGGGGATGGTGAAAATAACTCCTCCAGAGATACATGACCGTAGGTGTTCCATGACATTTATGTCAGCGAATTAAAAAAAAAATGCTTGATCCATTATTGCAACTGCCACATTATACACACAGGGTAACTTCCAGCAGGTGCTACCAAGATTAACACTGCATGGTTTTATAATTAAAATAGTCATTATGTGGTCTGGGGTGGAATTATCTTTCTTGCAATACAGCTGTTGAATGATTTTAGATGGAGCTGTCATTTGGGAGTGGTCCATCAAAGTAAAAGGCGTAGATTAGGGATTAAGTTGTGGTGGACAGTGGATTTTTGCACCTTCCACTCTTCTGCCTGTCATTATTTTAATGTTTCACATGCCAGGTTATTCACATGCCATGTTTCACATGCCAGGTAGTTAGTAACTCTTGCATTTGCTTCAGATTGGGTGATCACTTGACCTATTCTAATACCAAAATGTTTTGTTGATGCTGTGACATTGTTTACGTGGAATGAATACTATAAATAAATATTTGTATACATGAGTAGCAAAAATTAGTGTCTTGAAGCAACCAAGCAAGGTAAAGCCATAATTGCTGAAATAATGTGATGACCTTCTTAAACTGTAATAAAACTTGGACCCCAATGGTGGATGTTCAGTGTATATAAACAGCAACCATTTAATAACATCACTTTCACACAATTTCTTAAAAAGTTTCAAGTAAGACTGCACACAAATGTTCCATGACACTATTGTTGGCCTTATCCAACTACCCCAATGCTCCCACCATGATTCCCTCAACTGAGATCATGGCAGGTCTCCATTGCAGTTGCTCTGCCAAAGGGGCATGCTTTCTCATCTTCACACGTGTTGCCATCTCCTATGCCTCGGGGCCTCTTTCATGACATGTACGCTACAATAAGGGCTGGGGGTTCTTCGATGGGTACCAAGTTGGAGTGGAGGCCGGAGTTGTCTATAGCCAGATTGGTCTATAGCCAGATTGTGTCCTGCACCTGTGACTGTACTCTCGGGTGCCTTCTGCACCTTTCTCAGTATATACTATCATGGTGCTTTTGGTAGGCTACTGAGGTCGTCATGTGGTGATGCATTTGCACACAATTTTTGGCCGATAGGTTATTTAAGGGTGTACCCCATGAGACAGTGTCAATGTTGGGGGTGGACTACCACCGTATTCCATATTTTCTATTTTCTATTTTTCTTCTAACTCCGGTGCAGGGAATGAAGGACAATTGGTAAGGATAGGGATTTGCTCCTCCAGTGTAGATCACATATCAGTTGTAACATTACTTCTAAACACATTCATCGCAGAGGGTTTCACATCACTACAGCACCCCCCAAAGAGCTTGTCTTTTTCATGTTGCATCAGTTACATTGCATTAATATTTTACTGAGTCCATTCAAGTTACTGTTGTGAAATAATAAAAATATGGCAATAAGCTACTAGGAGGCAGCCACATGGGAATAATTTTAAATTCCTTATCCATTAAAATTTGCCATTGCAATAAATATAAGTACAGCATGAATCCTGTCCAGGTGTTGCGTCAGTTAGGTGGAATTGCCCTATAACATGTGGATGACTGAATTCAGCATGACCCAACATGTGGAAAGTTACGTGATGTTTACACTTAGCAGCGTCTTAGAATATGTGGTGTCCAACAGAAGTTATGCTGCAGTCAGGCTGCCGAGTGTAAACCAGAGTTGATAAAATGTTTGTTAATTGCTACCCACTTAGGGTGAGACAAGAGATAATGCAACAAACTTGACTATTTAACCTCGTAAAAGGCTTCAAGGGGGTCGCGACCCACAGGTTGGGAACCACTGGTCTAAAAATTCTTCCACCTTCCACCACCCTCTCTTACATTGAAATCCGGCCCCGTCAATTTTACACTCTTCCAACAGTACATGGATTCCAAAATCAACTTACAGGAACTTAAGCAGGTCTGATTTTGTATTCACATGCAATCTAGCTGCTGAGAAAGGTATCATTTTGAACCTTTTTGGCACCACTTGTATTTATATAATATACCAGTACAAACTTGCGTAGCAGGGCATTTCCAGACATATTGTCCGTTCGTTACGCAGGTTTTGCAGACATGTACTAGCGTATTTTATTGTAACAATACACACACACACACATTGTATGAAATGGATTAGTATGCATACTTAATCAATTTCATGCAATGTGTGTGTGTGTATTGTTACAATAAAATACGTTTATAAGGGAGGCGTGGTAGTCTAGTGGTTATGCCACTGACTAGCCAAGTGGGAGGCCGGGGTTCAAATCCCGTCCCCGTCACCTCTGCTTGGCCGGGTCTTTTTCCGCTTTTCACCCGACACGCCGGGGCAGCATTGCACTCCCTTAGCTGCCCGGGGCCAGAGAAAAGGTCTGGTGATCTGAGAGAGTCGTGAGTGACTATAAACCGTGGATGTCCCCCCTTGGGAACCTTTCCCCTCCCCCCAAAACGAGCCGCAATGGCTCGAGCACGGGGTAACAATAAAAAATAATAATAATAATAAAAAAAAAACGTTAGTGCATGTCTGCAAAACCTGCGTAACGAACGGACAGTATGTCTGTGTTTGTGTGGAAATGCCCAGCAGCAGTATCATGAACTGATTATGAAGTTTGTTAACAATGCTTTGATCTTTCAGATATGGAAACGTGAGTGGTGCCTGAAGTCTGGTACCACCAGTCCTCATCAGCAGTGGAAGTTGTCCATCATGGAATAGACGCCATGCTATGAACAGGCACCTGGACCATAGGTCTAGAAAGGCTGATCGTTCTGGAAGCATTGGGGGCGGTTGGGTGGGAATTGGGAGTGTAGGGGGAGGAGGAGGAATAATCGGTCAAAGGAAGGCAGGTGACGGGGAGGAGGCTGAGGAGGATGGCAGGAAGGAGAACACTTCAGGAGGCAGGGAGCCTTTCTCCGCCATTGTAGCCATGCCTCCGACTGGTGTGGTGGTGGAAGGGGAGGGGGTGGGAGGGAATGGTGGGGAGGGTGGGAAGAGGGAGGCTGTGATGGCTCCACGCAAGCTGCCTAAGAAGCGGAAATTTGACCCAGCGGAACTGGAAGGGATGGACAACAATGTCTTGCCAGTAACACTGCCTGCAGCCCCACCACAGCAGCACCACCAGCACCAGTCCAGGCCGGTCATCACCACTGCACCGGCTAGTACCAACACAGGGGCACCTGCAGTGCATCAAGTTCACAATGGTAAAAACCCAATGTTTTTATATCAAGGGTTTTTTTGTTACAGGTTACTGGTGTGTCCAAAGCTGACTGGGTTTTTATTTGACATTTGAGGTGCTTGTATTGTTGGATTAGAACAGGGTGGTGTAGTTGACCAATTCAATCTGGCATCAGGACGATGGCTTCTGCCGATGTGCGAGTGTGTGTTTGTACATCACCTCACTGTGCCTATGCACTATCATAAAAGTAGGATGCAATTGTGTACATGGAAACCAGAGGTGTCGGGAATAACATGTTTTGTATTTTCTAGCTGAAGTTGCCTGTGTAAAAAAATGTTGCGCCAATTAATTGCAATACATTTTACTGCCTTTTGAATTTCTTTTGGATGCGCAATATAAGATTGCTCAAAAAGATTGACAGTATTGACGGGTTCATCAGTGCAAAATTGAGTCAATCATTTTGAGTGGTATAGTACACACGGGACCAGAGGGTTAAAGTATCTGATGAAATATAGAATCAGTAGAACATCTACTAACCTACTGGCTAGCTAAGGTTTCTAGTGCATAGGTGCCTGACAGTGCCAAGTAGAAAAGAGAGAGAGAGGGATTTGTCAATCATGGATCCTGAGATCAGACACTGGGGTGAGTGTATTGCATATCCTCCTGAGACCTGGTGTCGACATATGTCGACATCAGCAAAAGATTTTTTTGGCGCCAACCAGTGATGCCAACAGAACTGTAATAGGCTGGTATCCCATGGTTACAATCTGGCCTCAATAGCTGTAGCCACCTAGCGTCGAATATCTGGCTTGGGCCGCGAAAATTAAATCGCGGACAAAATGGCGGATTCTGCTGCTGAAGCTTAGGCGCTCATCTGATAAGTTTTATTTTTTTACTCATATTTAGAATGCGATTTTCGCAATGCAGTGAATGTCCTGGGATTCGCAAGGAATGTGTCTTAGGAACTGCGAAAAGATGATTCTGGGACAATCTTTGTTGCTGTAGAGAACTGGTCATTTTCTTTTCTTCCTGAGACAAAATGTCCATTTAAATGGACATCCGAAAAATGGCATTTTTAGCTG
>KZ538563.1:0-28304 GCA_000934665.2 Catajapyx aquilonaris
CCCCCCCCTCCCAGTTCTCGGTGATAGGCTGTGCAAGCTTAAGGTAAGATGTGTGGCAATGGTGGATAGTTAATTGATTATTAATTTGCCATATAGACAAAATCGGCGGCCATCGTCGTGTTGTTAGCTTGTTGCGTTATTTTTATTGAAAATGGTTGGAGTTTTCCTGACCCTTTCAGAAATATTTGTTCCCTGCCCGATACATGTAAGTGTGGACGGGACTGTTCAAACCATTTTCAAATGTATTTCTTTTTTGTTACACCAATCGGGCAGGAAGCCAATGCCAAGAAGAGGTGTCTGAATTTTCTTACATTGCCAGTTGGTTACTAATCCATCAACATTACACTGTTGCCTGGCTTTGGACTGTCAATCCTGATTGTTGATAACGTGGTTTCATGTCAACAAGGAGGAATTATGTTGGCACTCACAAGGGGGGGGGGATATGAAGTGGGCTCTGTCAGATTTGCATGAAACGTGCACAGTAGGTGTATCACAGGCTTACAATTTCACTTGTATGGGCCATTTTATGCTACGGCCAGCCGTTTTAGATCTACCTTACCCAAATCCCATAGTTTACGCGCGCCCAAAAAGTGGAGGGGTGGGGTAGTAAGCAAAATGTGACAAAAAAATCCCAGTGAAGATTACATGGACCTTAGAATATATTGATAATGATGAAGAGTAACAACGGAGCTAGGATGGCACCAAAGTTAAAGTTAATTTGACAGTTCACAACTGAAAAAAATATGATTACACTTTGGACAGTGAATTTCGGTGGGGTCTGGTAATAATTGCTGTCACTACAGTAATTTGTTACATAGCAGGAGATTTATTTTAATGGCGAACCTGAGGGGCTGCACAAATTAATTACAAAAAATTTGTCGCTGAATTAAAAATGTCGATATATCATTTAAGTTTTCAGAATTTCCTACCCCTTTGCTGAACTACATTTATCATTGTTATTTATTAATAAATTAAAATGTGGTGACATTGTGTATTTAGACCTCAGTGCAATGTGCTACGATAAAAAATTTCAATTGAATGAATGTGAAATGGCTTTTTAAATCCCTGCACTCAAAAATGCACAGAAAATTCGACATTTGCAAGCAGTGATAAACATTTTAAAATTCTGTGGTGGATTTTTTGTAATTAAATTTAATGCTGTCTTCAGGTTTGTGGGGCCCCTCAGGTTCATTATTAAAATTAATGTCCTGCTACGTAACAAATTAATGTAGTGACAGCAATTATTATCAGACCCCACAGAAATTCACTGTCCAAAGTGTAATAATATTTGTTTCTGTTGTTAACTGTCAAATTAACTTTAACTTCGGTGCCATTCTAGCTCCATTGTTACTCTTCATAATTATCAATTCTAAAGTCCATGTAATCTTCACTGGGATTTTTTGTCACATTTTGTATACTACCCCACCCCTCCACTTTTTGGGGGCGCGCGTAAACTATGGGATTTGGGTAAGGTATGAGGAACAATAGATCCGCATGGGTGCGTTCAGGTGAGTAAGGTAAGGGGATGGGAAGCGCTAGGAAAGTGGACTGTTCAGTTTCCAGGGGCACCCAGCTAGTAAACAAGGTAACCAACAGCGCAATTCTCCAGGGAGGGATCGAATCACATTAGAATCATATTCAGCTAGTTGTTGTTCTCTTGGCAAGCTGCTTTGCAAGTGAGGCCTGGTTTAACCGTTAACGACTCGTACCAGTACTTAGGAGGCCGAAACACTTTAACTACTTAGGTGGGACCTGGGCAGCCCAAACAGTATATTTAAATCTCTGCTTATCAGCTAAATTGAGGGGTGTGGTGGAAAAACATGATAACTGACAAAGGTGTAATTTTTCAGGAGAGCAAATTGAAGTTTGCATTTTCTTAACAAATAATAGGGAATGCTGGTTTGGATCTAGTCCATGTGGCCGTCTCGTGCATGATACGTGAACTTGGGAGTATACCAAGCTGTTTGTCATGTCTTATACATAGTTGCTACGTGTTTAGGTCAAAAATGACAAAAATGTCAGTTATCATGTTTTTCCACCACACCCCTCAATTGTTATAGTGGACATTCCACATACAGAAAATTCAGTTCAGATCATTAAGCTTCCGAAAACGTAAAAATCACACGCTCAGTCAGGCACAGCCTTCTTTCCTAGCGCTTCCCGTCCCCTCACCTTACTCTCCTGAACACACCCATACGGCTCTATCGTTCCTCATAGATCTAAAACGGCTGGCCGTAGCAGAAAATGGCCCGCCCATACCAGTGAAATTGTAGGCCTGTGATACATGTACTGTGCAAGTTTCATGCAAATCTGACAGAGCCCACTTCATATCCCCCCCCCTTGTCAGTAAAAGAAGGTGCTGGTACAGAACCAACAACTTGTTAAGCTTATTGACATGAAAACATGATAAGAGAGAGCATTGAGTATGCAATACTTCACAACCAAGAATGGGTCCTTCATTCATTTCTTCCCGGGCAACGCTGGGTGCCGCAGCTATTATAATATAAAGTAGCCTTAGTTTTGGAATGAAACTCCTGACCCAAGGAGTTGGCGACTAATGTATATTCTTTGTCCTATAATATTGCACATGCAGTCAAAACAGCTAATTTGTGACGGATCAGTCATGTGAAATATATTGTATCACTAAGGTAGCTGTGAGCCAGGTTGTCCATTGCATGTGGGTGTGGATGCATACAAGTGCAGCTTGTGTGAGAAGTCAGTAGATCACCATCAATGCAATGTGTTCTAGGCCTACTTCATTGTTGCTGAATTTCTTCTGTTGACCAACAGGTGACTGGAGAGGGGGAAGGTCACTTAAGCTGTACTGGCTATTCAATATTAAAAGCAAGGTAGAAAGACAATAAAATAGGAACACAGTAAAACCTGTCATTAGTGGAATTAGGATTCAATGAAAACTGGTAGCTAAGCCAGTCATGACTTTGCAGCTGTTTGCTGAATGTGCTGCACTATTTGTCAATAATAGGATGGTATAGTTAATGCATATGAATATTACTTATATCAACATGCATCCATTAGTTTTGGAAGGTTGGGTTAGAGAAGGTTATTGGATTTTAAAATAAGTTGTTATGCACACATTAGCAACAGGAGGTTAGGATTGTAGTTGGAATTAGTTATTTAGGTTTCTCAGTGTCAGTAACTGGGTTCTACACTGCAATTAGGTTATAATTTGATCCCTGACCCCAGCTAAAAGTTGCTATTTGTACCATGGCACTGTATTATGTTTCATGCAGTGAGAAAGTGCCTCATGTTAAAAGAAGAAGCTTTTTAAATATGCAGCATTAGGTGGGATAAGTGCATCTGTAGTTGTTAACTGGGGCATGTGAAAGGTATTGCTGAACCATTTCATGCCTGCACGTGCACATCAGGTACAGTTTGTAATCCAGCACAAGCAAGAGAAAGAGAGAGGGCAGGTATACGAGGGCTGTTCAAGAAGAAACCGAACTTTGTCTATACAGACTCTATTGCTCAATTTGCAACATTTTAACCCTTTCATTCCTGAATTTTTTGGGCCATTTCTTCTCTTTTTGAAAAAAATTTGTAGTAGGAGTGATATAATGAAAAACAATATTCTTCATTATTTATCATTTTTACTCGTGGTGGTCCTTTGGAATGTAAAAATGCCGAAAACATTCCCCTACTGGGTGTTCCAGAAATTTTTTAAATGCAATTAAATTAATTTAAATTTTTAAAATCACTACAAAATTGTTACGATGGTTGCAAAATAATACTAAAACACTGCACTATGAGAAATTCCTAAGAGTCCAGACTTATGGGACACCCTGTAATTACGCGGCCGGGTGGGGGGTTGTTTACCTTTCAAGGGCGCGAGCAAAATATAACAATCCGACTTTGTGGGTGCTGAGTCACCATCCACTAGATGGCACAAGAAGTTTGACCCACAAAGTTTGCCTTCTGCATGCGAACGCTTTGCCGCCAGATTAATTGTTGCCATATGGCAACAGTGGGAATGAAAGGGTTAAGCTCACTGTCCCCTTCAAAGTAGTTCCCTCTACTGGTGATAGACAGTTTTTAATTTTTCTTCCATTGTTGGAATGATTCCTGGAACGCATTTTCTGTGATTTTGCGCAGCGCTCTTGTCGCATTGTCCTGAATCGACTCGATTGTTCGGAAATGACGTCATTTCAAATTGGTTTTAAGTTTTGAATACAGCAAAAAGTCTGCTGGGGCTAAGTCCGGAGAATAGGGTAGATTGGCACAACTGACGTCTGCTGTTTTACCAGACAACTGATGATGAGCGATGTGTGAGCCAGCTCATTGCCATGGCGCAATATCCAAGTCTGGCTTTCCCACAATTTAGGCCTTTCCTGGGCACCTCAGCCCTCAAACGCACTGAAACATTCTGGTACAACACTGTTTGTCTGCCAATCTGACAACATGGTCCAAATTCATAAAGAAAAATGCCTTTCCAATCCAAAAACACAACCAGCATCACCTTGACCTTTGGCCGACTGATCTGTGCCTCTTTTGGTCGAGGAAACCCTTCCCAAGTATGTTTGGTAAAGCAATTGTAATGTCTCTGTAAAATGTATACAAATTTTTTAGAGAAATTTCACACACACACGTTTTTCAAGCTCTCTCATTTTCACTTTCTCACTAATTCGACGAACAGCTTGTTGAAGTGCTCACTTAAGTGGATGTATCTCGATGTCCAATGGTCATAGCGGAACGTGGCAAGTGGCAATTTGTTGTAAAGACATGTCGCTAGGTAGGCTACTGTCAGTAGCCTCAATACACTCTTTGTGCTGGTTGACGCCCTATTTAAAAAGTTCGTTTCTTTTTGAACAGCCCTCGTAGGCCTACTTCTTTGTACCAAAGCATTTTTGTTTCTTGGTTGCTGCACTGCCTGTGACTTCTGCGAGATACTTGCTAGCCACATTGCAGTGAATAGTTAAGTTTCTATCAGCCAGTTATCCTACCACGCAGTTGTAGTGACATATTTAAGAGTATTACATGAATACTTTGGAAAGTATGAATGATGGTGGGTAATAACTGTTGAATATGGCCTGATGGTGTGCATTTTCCCCACACCATGTGTGATTGGGACAAGTCCACCTCTGCTGCATTGGGACTGCACTGGGGCAAGTGCACTTCTGATGCAGGTGATAATATAGTATATTTTGGGCCATGTTACATTTATTCCTATCAATATTCAGTAACAGGAAGCTGTGGTGGAGATCAGTAGGTTTTGTTCTTCACATGTTTCTGACAGGATGCAGTTATTAGCAATGCAGTTTGTAAGTAGTAATAATAATTATAATAATAATAATAATAATAATAATAATAATAATAATAATAATAATAATAATAATAATAATAATAATAATAATAGGGTTAGTGCACCGCCCATTTATGGGCATCTGGCACGGTACCTTTATTTGCTTTTAGGTGTACAGCTACAATTTTGGTCCTTCTCCGTAACGCCCGGGTACCGCGAGCGATAGGGGGGTTCTAAACAAATGCTGATGTGATAATTCTGTAAATTGTGCATTTTAGCTCAGGTTTCGATTATTATGTGGCACTAGCCCAATTGCAGCAGTACAGTAAGGTATATCATTGGACACTGGAATTGTATAGAAAGTGCTCATACCTCAAGTACATGGGAAATGCACACACCATGCACAATTACTTTTGATTATTGCTGCTCTGGAAACACTACTATGAGTCATTTACATTCTTATGATGTCTTAGTAATGGAGCAGAGTCTAGTAACTGCAAGCGAAATTTCATTTGCATTCAAGGAATATGATTGTGGAAACCCAAGAGGTGAATGACAGTAATCTATTACAAAGCTGGGGTGTGCTTTCCCCACTTCATGATATGGTATGAATGCCCGGATCTTTGTGAATAATGCCACCACCATTTTGAAACCTCCATCACTGTCAGAAAGGAGGTGTGAATTTTTCCTCATCGGCATGTCTAAAATAATGTACATATGGAGCTGGAGACAACAATGCAACATGTACGGGAAGATGTTCATGTTTTCATTGTTTCTGTTTGCACAGCAGATGCAAATAGTTGTGATTGTCACATTGCAGCTATTCGCTTCAATTTCTTTCCACAAATAGTTGTTCATAATATATATAATAATATCCTGGTAGTGCTTGCCCTCTCGGTATGTAGCACAGACCTTTATTGGTACGACGTACATATTTGGAACCTAATTATTGAAGCGCCCGGGCCCACGGGCAGGATGACAGGAGGGGATGTGCAAGGTGCAGTGCAATGTCTTTATGTGGCCATTTTTAGTGAACTCCCCTGTGTGGTTTAGTCTGTGGAAATACCACCCGAGACGAAGCCAGAGGTGACCCTGAACTCTGCACGAGATGAAGGGGGTGTCCTCGGGCAGGGATCGAACCTGGGACCTTAACATTCGTGGGCGCATACGTTACCGCAGCACCACTCCGCCTCCCCTAAGTTGTTCATAGTTCTTGTGTCCTACACAGGCTTTTTGTAAGGAAGAAAAAATAGTTTGCTTTTTTAATAAGAGGGAGAGTCCTAGCTTGTTGGATACAAAATGCTTAGGCTCAAGTGAATAACATGATTGATCTCTGCCCTCAATCTTATACAGGGTGTTTCTTACTAGTATGGCCAACAGCCATCTGTGTATTCCTTGGGCCACCGTCTTATAATAGTCAGTTCTGGTCACTCCCCCTCTTATCGCATTCAGGGGTCAACGGGGTGGTAATGCGTTTTGTGACAGCTGCAGCACTGAACTGCTGCTGTGATGCTTAGTGGGGCTCCTATGCACTTAATAGATTTCTGCCGTGTCTTCTATTAAATGCATCTTTGCCCACTAGGTTCGCGGCAATTGCTGCAGCGGCCACAAAACGCATTACCACCCCGTCAACCCCCTGAACAGGGATTTATAGAGATTGGGTACAAGTGACAGGGGGCTGCCTTGGGCCATAGCAAGTCGAAAATGTTGGGGAGAAAAATGTTGAGGGACCAAACATTAACATGATAGATGACCAGAAATATTGGACAGTGGTTGCCTAAAGAGCAGGATATGGGCATGAAAATCATGACTGTTGGGATTTGTGAGATCACTTCTTTCATTTTGGTGATTATCACCGCTCATATCCTGCTCCCTAGGCAACCACTGGCCAGTGTTTCTATTCATCTACCTTGTTAACTGTTGGTCCCAGGGAATACGTTGGTGGCGGTTTGCCATACTAGTAAGAAACACCCTGTAATAATACATCCACTATCCCTACTGCACCACATATGATGGAATGATAAAGTCCAATTAACCAGAAAATGGAGTTGTCAAGTGATGCATGGGATAATTTTCAAGGTGTTATGACCTGTCATTGACATGTTAATTACTCCTTCTGGATGACTGAGCATTATTGCTGCACAATATCTTGTGTGGGAGAGTAGAATGAAGATATGGCAATGGTGCTTGACTACCTCATGCTCTTGACTAAACTCTACAACAGTTTTGCATGGAAGTATTGATTATTACATCATCATTACAAGTACCCAGGTGTTCTGGTGTTTCTTTTTGAGATTAATTTCCCCAGTTGAAAGTACAGTGACACCTGCCACTAACAGACCCTGGATATAGCGGAAACCTGTACAGTAAGGAATTTCTGTTTGGTCCCAGTTGATGACATTTGCATGTGCCGAAACTTATTCAATAAGGAAAATTCTTCTGACAGTGCAACTACAGTAAAACTTCTATCAGTTGAATCTCCATGGGACCGGAAAAAAGTTCGAGTTATAGAAGATTCGAGTTAGAGAAGTTTGGAATTTTTTAAGCGCGTAACTCGATAAGGACACCTACCTTTATATCCAGCGACGAAAGGTGTTTAAGCCTTAAAAATAACTGTCATTATCACACTTACAATGTTCCTCGTCATTTTGTTGCAAAAAAACTTCCGTTATGGACATTTGCATACTCTAGATTCAAGGATTCAATTGTCACAATCGAGTTAAACACTTCTTTCGGTACGTCTGGTAGACGGAGATCAGGAAATTTAGCCTTTCTGTACATGTGGCCTACTCTCGACCCTTCGGCTGGGAAATGAGTAAATTTTCCGTACTCGCCAACATGAACTTCGACTTAGGGAGACTCAAAATGCATTTATATCCCATCGTAAGGCCCTGCCAAAACTTCCAGTTAGGAAGAACTTCGAGTTGTAGAAATTCGAGTTAGGGAAGTTTATTCCCTATTATTTTACATTGTGACCAACCAAGCCCATCATTTCTTTCGACTTACGGAAGTTCGACTTATAGAAGTTTTACTGTATGGCCGAACCAGGTTTAACTGTACTGCTGGCATCTTTTCTTCCTCAGAAACATATTTTGATGCATGTTTCCTACTCTTAATTTTTTCAGTTCAACAAGAAGTGTAACTAAGATGTCTGAGAAGCCCCAGGAAGTCAAGAAGAGCCCCCGCCTGGTCCGGCATCCCTCTAATACCAGCTGCACCGATTCCCACAAGATGTCCGAGGCTTTGAAGAGAATTCCATCTGAGAAGGATCCATTCAAGGTGGTGCGCTTGTCGTGCATTGCAAGGGGGGGGAGTGGCTTGCTGAGCTTGTCATCGTGAGTTCATGAAATTATGCATGATCATACTATTCTTCCTGCCTTGCAAAGTTCCTGTCTTGACATATCATGACTCTGTAACAGCTTGATCCGCCACAAGTTACCTAACTGGAACCTGGCGCAGCTCACCTACGATGAGTTTCACGGTGCCATATCCGAGTTTGGACTGACTGCTGAGGTGAGTCGCCAGCTCTTTGACGCCTGTATCATGGAGAAGGAAGATCCTGAGAAGACAGCCCCAGAGAAGGACGATTCTGAGAAGGCAGCCCCAGAGAAGGACGATTCTGAGAAGGCAGCCCCAGAGAAGGAAGATCCTGAGAAGGCAGCCCTAGAGAAGGAAGATCCTGAGAAGGCAGCCGGAGAGAAGGCAGCTTCTGAGAAGCCAGCTGTGATGAGGATGCCTGTTTTTCTTGATAAAGTTCGGGTGAGTAGTAGTAGCAGATACTTATTGAATGATACATATTGCATAGGTTTCCATGGTCACATCCCCTTTTGACCAAGTGGTGTTAAGTCTAAACTAGATATTTACATGCCAGATTCCATCAATATCACTCTTAACAAGTATGCAGACAATGCGTCAGCAACTCCTTGGAACCGGTGTACACACTGGCCAAGGAACCAGGTGGAACCGGCTTGGAACCGGGTGGAACCTCCTGGTTCCAGGATCTGGTGTACACTTTTTTGGGGAGTTGCTAACCCCTTGTATGCAGATGATTAAGATTCCAACTTGGAATGCCTGTGTGTTATATAGTGTATATGTACTACAAGGTGTTAATCTGCCCACGTTTACAAACCTCATATGCTAGTTGATGGATTTGTTATTTAAAGTCGTGCCTTGTTCTTCGAACTTAACCCTTTGAGGCCTACGTGCATCATATGATGTCCCATCATACTTTCCCGCAGGGCCTACTTGCATATGATGTTTTTAGATTTGCCTCGTAATTCTTCATATGCAGAGGGCAGCAGTGACTTGTAAACTGCTCAGACTGCCATCTCGTGGATGGTATCTCAACTGCCAATCATTTGGCTTGCACTAATGGGGTAAAAAATGGCCGTACTTGTGCACAGTGCTCCTGCCTGAGATGGCCTGACAACTTGGGACACTTTTCAAGTGCCACTCACCAATTTTCTTGAAATTCGGTGCATTGGTAGCCCACCCGAAGGGATGAAAAACGCACTTAAAGTTATGTGCTCAAAATCTCTGTGACCCATTTTTGAGGGGGGCAGAGGTCAATGCATTGAATTTCAAGAAAATCAGTGAGTGGCACTTGGAAAGTGTCCCTTAGTGAGTCGAGGGGTTGTTCACTAAGGGTAATCCAGGTAGCCCAGTGGTAATCCGGGTAGTTCGAGGCAGCAGAATCGGGAGAAGCTGGCCAAGAACGAAATATGAGAACTTTCTTTGCGACAATACAGGAGGATCTTATCACAATAGAAAATGTCCAACCTATCAGACTGCCGAATATCTTCAACGTGGGTTCCTTTGTTACACCACAATAACGTGTCAAACATGGCTTCCTGTATCACAGGCAAAAGTAGCACCAAATAATATTTCATTGATTACGCAAAGTGCGATAGGGAATGTACAGAAACATATGTGACAACATTATAAGTATTGTGACCGAAGCAGTAGTGGTGGAGTGGATATGCTATCCTACTGCTAATCGGGAGGTCCTGGGTTCGAGTCCCGGAGGCCGGCGATCCTGACCGTGGTTTTCTGTGGTTACCCACGGTCCCCACAGGAGAATTCCGTGATTGCTTCCTAAATAATAGGCCACAGCCGCTTCCTTCCTTTCCTATCCTTGTCCCGTCCATGAGGAGGTCGAGGTGTGGTGTCGGTGGGGGGTTTGTGACCCGCATCTAGGGGGGTCATCTTGGCGAATGGACCCCCTGAGGGACTGCACACGACCCCCAACTTGATGACATTGCACATGCACCAGTGTCCCCCCCTCATTATCCCTAACCTGTCCCCTGCACCTAATGGTGGTATTCCACTCCCCTAAGAGGGCCTAGGGCCCTAGCACGGGGGTTCCAAAATAATTAAATAAATAAATAACATTAAGTATTGTGGGCTCTTTCTGTCCAATATTATGATATTTTTAAATCTTCCATTATAAAGGCACAAAAAATTCAGAAGATAGCGATAATTTAAAAGTGACATTTTCACACAAAGTTAGGCCTACAGTCCTTTCGCCGCGTCTCTCCGCGACTTTTTGGTCAGTGGGTGATAGCCAATGTTATGATTGAGCTTGCTCAGGCAAAAAGTATTGCACATATCTTAGCTCTTGCTCGCTACGATTACGGATCTGCAACCAAAAGAGATGGCAGAAGATCTGCGGTTCAATTGTGACCTGGGAAGTGCATGAATTTTCGAAATTGCCATTCAAGGAGCACATTTCGATAGAATGTGCATGTGAATGAGTCATTGGAAGAACATGGCGGCCGTGAATCCAATATACAGTAAAACTTCTATAAGTCGAATCTCCATGGGGCCGGAAAAAAACTTCGAGTTATAGAAGATTCAAGTGAGAGAAGTTCGGATTTTTTTGAAGCACAGAAGAAGAACTCTATAAGGAAGCCTACCTTTTATATCCAGCGACAAAAGGTGTTCAAAACTTAAAAATAACTGTCAGTATCACACTTGCAATGTTCCTCATTGTTTTGCTGTAAAAAATCTGTTATGGACATTACCTATACTCTTAGATTCAAGGATTCAATTGTCACAATCCAGTCAAACTCTTCTTTATGTACGTCTGGTAGATGGACATCAGGAAATTGAGCCTTTCTGTACATGTGGCCTCCTCTCGACCTTCGTCTGGGAAATGAGAAAATTTTCCGTACTCGCCAACATGAACTTCGACTTAGGGGAGACCGAAAATGCATTGATATCCCTTCGTAAGGCCCTGCCTGCACTTCGAGTTATGTAGAACTTTGAGTTATAGACATTCGAGTTAGGGAAGTTTATTTCATATTATTTTACATTGTGACCAACCAAGCTCATCATATTCTTCAACTTAGGGAAGTTCGACTTATGGAAGTTTTACTGTACTATTTGAAGACCTCAGGGAAAGAACGACCGAGGTCCACCTCAAGTGAAACTGAGATATTCCAATTTTGAATTTCGAAGGCCCATAAGGTTCCATTGTAAATCCCACTTGTGACATGTGATCATGACTCCGCAACGACAACCAAACCATCATATTCTACTCTAGTGAAAGTATATTCTGAGATATGAGCAATTCCACGATAATGTCAACCGGGCAGGGTTACAAAAAATTTATGGTAGGAGAAAATATATTGCTCTGTGAGTCAATTTGTCATATGAAAACACTGTTCTGGCAATTGACTCTGCGTAAGAAAGTGTCACAACCTCATACAATTCGCAGGAATTTCATATAATGTAGTAAACCCCTTCCTGTAAGGCTGTTTTACTTATGTCTCGTCCCTAACGTGCACAATAACCCTGCTGGTCGTCTTGTGTGCTTTTGAAAGTGGTCATTTAACACACTAGGTGAAAGTTCAGATCCTTGTTCCCTGTGCCACTGGTATTACATTATCACTTGCATATTACATCGCAGGACCAGCGATCTGTCCCCACTTGCGCATGCGATTGTCCCGTCCCTAACGCTGGAATTGCTCATATGTAACTGATTTTTGGCAAAAAGGGGACTTGATTGTTCATTCACCGAGGTCTTTATTTAACTCTATGTCTCCCGCTCGATAATGCACTCTTTGGGTATGGGTTTAAAAATAGTGCCCTAGGTGAAAATTACTGGATCTGGCACCATTGGTTTTGCTCTTGATTCATGCACAAGAGGAGGCTGAACATTGCAAGACATACCAACCTACGTTGCATATCGAGAGGGAGCATTAACCGCCTCATATAATTTATTGTACTATGCACATGACGGTGACGTCATCCTATTGCGACATCTACGTGGTTTTTTAAAGGCGGCTTACACCCCCCTTAAAAATCCAAGCTATATGATTGCCCAGTCTCTGATGAATTATGAAAACATTCAGTGTCCGTTTAAGAAATGTTAAAAGTACCCAGTAGAGCTGGGTGTAGTCCGCCCTGCCAATTAGGAGCCCTGACACTTTTTACGACCAAAATGGTGGCGGGGGAGATTGACTACCCTTCACAGATCGTTCTGAGTTTCCCCCGGCGAAAAGTAAGTCGCAGAATTCGAGAATTTTTAAATGGTTTTCAGGTGCACGTCCACATACTGGGAAATTGCGGCAGGGAGCTGTGTGTATTTAAATTCGTGCAGTAGGTGTTTGTTTCGGTTTGTTTACAATAAATGAGACTTTTGGCCTATGACGTTGCACCATTAAAAATATCAAGCAAGTGGCATAACTACTCATGAACATAGATACTATGAACATTTCCTAAGGCTGTGGTGAAAGAAATTTTCGTCGGGGTTATACAAGCGGATTTTTAACAAATATTTTGTTTGGATGTATTATTATACAACCAGGGGGCGACATGGTGGCGGAGTGGTTAGAACCACAGCCTTCCACCTCTAAGGTCCCAAGTTCGATCCCCGGGTTGGACGGAGGATACTTATGTGGATAGAGTTTAGATGGGTTTTCTCTGTGTTTGCGTGGGTTTTCTCGGGGCTCTCCCGCTTCCTCCCGCAATCAAAATCCATCACAGCGCAGGCCCTAAGAGGCCCAAGGAGGCATATCACGGGGTATCCATTATAATACAACCAAAATGTGCCGCGGGAGACATAGTGTTAATACACTTTGTATACTTTGAGGCAATGGTACCAGGTGGTTGAGGTCAACCATAGAGGATACAGAACAGTTAGGAGAGAGTTTTGGGTTTGGAGTTCCTTGGCATAACATTCTGATTGGTTCCACATAGGGAATGATGTCACTGGACAGCAGGCCACCCAATGCGGCTAGATTTTATTTGTCTACCGGTTCCTCATGATTAGAGTGTCACAATTTGGAATCACTTTCTCAGTTCTGAGCTCCAAAATCTGGTTTCATAATGATATTTGACTGTTGCTTCATATTGAATCACTTGCTGCTCTATAGGACTGGCACTGTATGTACAGTACTGGCCAATAATCGAGGCAACGACTAGCGACATTTTTCCGAAGCGGCAGAAGAAGGAATATTGCTCGCCCGGCTTGAAGCATGCTTATCTTCGATTCCTTCTTCTGCCGCTTCGGGGAAATGTCGCTAGTCGTTGCCTCGATTATTGGCCAGTACTGTACTACTGTACCCTACTCCCTGATTTTACGTATTCTTGCACACAACACTGAAGAAAAATCTCATTCTTACAGGAGACTTTCGATATGAACCTCATGATCCACACGGTTGAGGACTTGTTCAGCAAGCTGGACAAACCAAATTGTGGCTGGATCGGATTTGATATTATTCGGAGCAAGTTCAACTTGTCTTCTAACAGCCACTACCTGGCAGGTGACAAGACCAGGGAACAGGTTCTCCTTGAAGTACTTGGTCCCTTCAACAAGTACTGTCTAACTCCTAACAGGGTAAGTTAGTTTGATAGCTGACATAATCACAACATTGACCACTGTGCTTTTGCCAACAGATCTTAAAGGAGGAGTTTATCGACTTTTATGTGGGTTACGGAGAATTTCATGATTCGAGGAACCACTTTTATTCTGCACTCCAGAAGGCTTACAAGTGCTAAGATGGCATCCTGTAGGGGATTGTGAGGATTCTGGCCCCGCAGTTCCCCATGACCTCTTTGAACCCCAACAGGTTGGGATTACTCTGGTGAAGATCTAAGTTTCATTTATGTTTTTTCTAGTTAAATTTTTTGTGCAGTCAGTACAATTTCCTTTTTGCTAGTGTGTGGATGTATAAAGTTTGTCACCCAGTGCACAGTTCCCTTTTTTAAGTGTTATTTTTCCTGAAATTTTGTTTTTCCACTGCTATTTCTTATTTTGTAGTTCTTTTTTGGGGCCATACACTTATTTCTTGTTTTCCTTTGCCATGTGTTGAAATCCAATGTGACTCTCAGGAAACCCCGCATTCCAACTGGGAGTTTTTAAGTTTCATTATTTTATACATCATAGGTTTTTTGTATCTCCCCCCTAAGCAGACTCTAGAAGAGAAAAAAAAAATCTGTGAGTTTTCTCGATTAATGTGTTTAAGATAGTTGTACTATTTGGAAATTGTTGGTTGGCCCAGGGGTTGAGTAAGGATATAATTTTTGTTTTCTTTTGATTTCATTTTTATTACCCCAGTAGCATTATTTTTGCTCCATTTAGCCTTAAGGAAAGAAGCCAACTAAAGTTTTTGCAAAGTACCATAACAAGCAGAAATAAGGATTTGAGTTCGTTTTATGTATGTTGGGCCTGTGATTGAGGCATTGCTTCTCAAGCGTGTGATTCTTTTGTTTGGTCCGATAGATGTAGGTTTTTTAAAATATATAAGTCAGATGATCAAAAACCGGCAGCAAAATGTAGTAGTCTGAATGCACGTCAAGCTTATGATGTAACAGGATATCATAAGAATCTCATGTTCCTTTAAAAGAAACTCACTGTATAACAAAGAAATTAGGCTAATGGTTTCCAAATGAGGAAAAGGTTTTCTTTGTAGGCTAACTACCCCAATTGCAGATTTCACTGTTTCAATTTAAGTGTGGTGTGTTTTTTGTAAGATGATGCCCAAGACGAGCTTTGTGTTGTGCATTTGGGACAAGTTTGGTTTTTTTTATGGAAATGCTTTTTTTAGTCCCACTTGCAAAGCTGTCGTGCCTATTATTTTGTAATTATAATTCTGCTTTCTTTCTTCACACATCGATGAAACTTTTGAGTACTTTTTTTTGCCTGGGTTAAAAGGATTTTGTCTTACTAATGTTTTGTCACCACATTAATTTGACCTGAATGATTAAATAAAATCTGTTTGAATACAACTTTGGCATGGTTTTCACTAGAGGTGGGTGAGACTGATGAGTCCCACCAGTGTAGGAAAGAAGTCAACGGGTATTGACTCAGGTATTCTGCCAAGATTATGCACAAATAATAATTATAATAATACTCGGGTTAGTGCACCACCTGTGTTAGGCATCTGGCAAGAGACCTGCGTTGCTGTTTGATGTACAAGCTTTTTGGCCCTTTTACTGTAATGTCCGAGTACCACATGGAGTGGGGGTTACATGGCAGGGAGAAGTAGTGCCAGTCATTTTGTGCATTCCCCTGGGTAGTTGGTCTATCACAAATTCCACTGGAGATGATGAAACTCCACAGGAGATGACAACGGTTTAGGATCAAACCATTACTGCTGTGGCACTCCGCCTTTCAGGATTGGACAAGTGTGCAAGGTGTATAATCTGATATTTAAAATGTCACCATTGTTGTGATTCGGCAAGTTGCAACAAAGGTCTGAACCCAAGAAGACCAGGGTATTCATAGGTATGTAGTCAGTATGCAAGTGTACTCTTAGTTTGTGAGTGACTTACATACTTTTAAAATGTCAGGGCTACTCTTTTTCTTATGACTGCAGTAGTGTTCTGATTGAGCACAACACCATATTTCTAAGAAACAAAATGGACAATTTAAAATGCATTTCTGTGCCACATTATGTTCAAACTTTCTTTTTTCACTACCAGACAAATTGAACACATGAATTTGCAAAGGGCCCAAGTCCGGCAGCATGAAATTTCCAGGAGGAGGAAAAAACGATGCCACAAGAACAGAATTACTGCCTGGCAGTTGGGATTTTAACACAATGAACCATGTCTAAAATCGGTTGCGTTGAAGCAATATTAACACCATACGACGAACAGAGTGCGATCATAAATAAAATTAAGTGCCTGACTTGGGTCCTTTGGAAAAACATTAAGTGGATATGGAATCCTGGATAACATAAGACATAGCCTCAGCATTCCAAGACTAATATTGAAGTCAATACCACCTGCTAATGCATTGGGCAGCACATGGACATCATGAAATCATATTTTGCAGGCACTACTGCTATTTTTGTGATGTCCTTTCATGCAGCTAATAACTCATGCTTCCCACTATCGCCACCTGCCGGTCGTTCTACAATATGTTTTACATAGCGGCCCAAGTCAGCGACTTGGGCCCGGCCCTTTCTACCAAACATCGAAATTTCCCAATGCCATTTTCTTCCTGGTCTTATGGGAATTGGGCCTTCCTATGCAGCATACATATGCAGCCACCGAAGTAGTTTGGAGTAAGGGATATGGTGTCCGCCTGCTAATCGGGAGGTCCTGGAATCAAATCCCAGGGCCGGCAACTCTGACCATGGTTTTCTGTGGCTTCCCACGGTCCTTCCAGGAAAATTCCGGAGTTGTTTTCGTCATTAATAGGCCACAGCCGCTTCCTTCCGTCCCTATCCTATCCCAAAAAGCGCACTAGTAAAATGAAGCAAAGAGTTCCAGGCAAAACAAAAAACTTCCCCCCTAAAGAGCCGATAGGCTGATAACGGGGTATGAATTATTTATACATATGCAGCCGGGTACTGTGAACAGATCTCTGGTCTTACCTCAGTTTTGCCCAAACAGACGACTTGGGCCCTTTGCAAACTCATGTGTTCAATTGTTAACCCTGTAGCGCGCATTGTTGCCTGAGGGCAGCAATTAATTTGCGCAGGCGCCATAAGCTTCAACATTGGTCCTGGAAACCACAGTGTAGCTTGATGTCACAGTTAGTTTGTTAGCTTCCGCTAGATGACAAGCAATGTCGACAATGATACGTTCAGGATATGGTATGAAGCGGAGAGAAGCCAAGGTCATTGAAAATGGTGCGAAATTTGAATTTGCTGAAACAGCAATATTGTTTCTGGAGCTGATTAGATATAGGTGCAGGTATTAAATATCCAATTACATGTGTAACACTGCAAGAGTAGCTCTCTCGTCGCCATTTCAGGCCATTCTAATTTTGCCAGCACAATCTCATCACAATTTTTTGGCGGCGCAGGCACAATATTGCTTGAGGTTTGAGTCCTAAGTCATTGTACGTATTTTTATTCAAAAACGGAAACATGTACAGATGTGGAGTGACCAATCAAAACGCAACAAACGCCAACAAAGCCATTTCGAGATATTCAACAAAAACCGATTGCTCCCAAATGGAATGTGACCAAGAAACAAAATGTGCAGTACATTATGCCCATATGCAGAGGTGGTTAATGGTGTATGTTAATGAAATCAGGAATTGTCTAGTCACGAGAAAAAATAATAATCAAAATTTGACTTATTGCGTTTTGATTGGGCACATGTGTCAGATGTTGCGTTTTGATCGATCATTTTCATTGGCCATATTATTAAACTGTGACAAATTCTTAGTACCTTCTATCAGCAGGAACCATGATACCATATCCTTGACACTAATTATTATCTAAACACAATGCTAATCATGAGATCATTATTAGCTATTTTTTATAAAATTTTATTACTTATACACCCTTCGGGGTTGGAGCGAGTCGATGAGAACAACATACGTACTACTGTAGTACTGCGTGGATTGGTGAGCTTACTCTATGGGATTGGTAAGATATCGGCGGCCATTTGTAACAGTTGCGCATCCCACTCTCCCATTGGCTGCTTGGCTCATGTTGCGTTTTGAAGTAGCCGGTATGGGTCACATATTGCGTTTTGAAGCAACACTCCATTTTCCAGCCCTTATAACACGGTACATATTGCATTTAGAAATGTGACAATCTGCATGAGACAGTGGAATGGTGGGGGTTATGATCACCATTCGTTTTCTGACCCCCTTTGCGATATGGATGGCATTTGTATATCAGGTGACATTGTAATCGCCGGACCTTCAAAACTTACCAAAGGTCATCTCTGTAAGTGTTACCATTTTTGAATAAAAAAATACTCGCCATGACTTTTGACTCAGCCGGTGTAACTTCAAAGTCATTGGGTCAGAGATGACCAAAACATAATCCAACAAAACCAAGGGAGGCATGGTAGTCTAGTGGTTACGCCACTGACTAGCCAAGCGGGAGGCCGGGGTTCAAATCCCGTCCCCGTCACCTCTGCTTGGCCGGGTCTTTTTCCGCTTTTCACCCGACACGCCGGGGCAGCATTGCACTCCCTTAGCTGCCCGGGGCCAGAGAAAAGGTCTGGTGAGCTGCGAGTCGTGAGTGACTATAAACCGAGGATGCCCCCCCTTGGGAACCTTCCCTCTCCCCCCTAAACGAGCCGCAATGGCTCGAGCACGGGGTTAATAATAATAATAATAATAATAATAATAATAATAATAATAATAATAATAATAATAATCCAACAAAACCATCCTTACGTCGCATATGATGAGAAAAAGGCGTTAGAATTTTTTTCTTCCCACAATCCTAAATGTGTGCAGTACAGGGTTAATCAAGCAACTGGCAGGCTATGTACAATTCAGTTTAGAAAAGGCATGTAAGATTACTTCGCTGTGTCCCCTATAATTGTCATCTATGAGGGGCGTTCTGCAAGTTCTCCACTTTTTGATGGAGTTTGATATTAGATATTAAAATGGGGCACCATGTAGAGGCATTCTAGCACTGATCAGAGGATATTTCACCATCCCCATATTAATCATACAGAAGGGAGGAAAAAATCGTCGGAGGTGCAAAGTGCAGTGATCACTTCTGCCCGGACAGTTTGGAGCATCATTCTGTCATCAGATATCTCCCTTTGTAGAAGATGAGGGGTGTGGATATTCATAAGGTCATTCCAGAGACAATGAGCGGCTGTTGTCCATCATACCCAATGGTTATGAGATGGTTGCACGCTTCAAGTGTGGGCAAGACAGCTTGGACAATGACCCCCACCCGGGAAAACATCTCTACTGTAGAGACCATGGTAATGGGAGATAGGGGTTGACAGTGTGGGACATAGCAGAGGGCCTAGCCATCGCATCGGTTTGGCTGCAGTAGATACCATCCTTCATCAACACCTTCGCCTCAGCTAGGTCTCCGCGTGTTGGGTACAGTACCGCTCAGCCTCACATTTTGCCACTCAAGCTGAGCTGTCACAGGCCAACTGGAACTTTTTCTCAGCGACAAGGATCACTTTTTCATACGGTTAGTGCTACAAAACGAAACTTTCCTTTCTATCCTCCTTTTCCCATTCCCCAATATCAAAAACAACTTTACGGAAGGATCCGTGGATCAGTCTCTGAAGTCATTGCTGCTGTGGAGGTGTTAGGTGGGGTTCCACAAACCATTTTTTTGGGACCAGATAGAACAATATTGGAGAAACTCTGGACAAAGAGTATCAACACCCAAGGGGACTTTATAATATATTTATTTATTTATTTATTTATTTGTCTACCCCGTGATGCCCTCTCGGGCTTGGGGGGGGGGGGGGGGGGNGGGACGCTCCAGGACACCACATACTGTACATCAATCCAATAGGGCATTTCTTCTTATTACATTATCTACAAAATTATACACTTGGGGCGACACGGTGGCGGAGTGGTTAGCGCCGCAGCCTTCCACCTCTAAGGTCCCGAGTTCGATCCCCGGGTCGGACGGAGGATACTTATGTGGATAGAGTTTCGATGGGTTCTCTCCGTGTTCACGTGGGTTTTCTCTGGGTTCTCCCGTTTCCTCCCGCTATCAAAATCCATCACAGCGCAGGCAATGATTAAAGTCGGTTGAATAAAAGATGATCCCCTAAGAGGCCCAAGGAGGCCTAGCACGGGGTATCCATTATTAAATTATACACTTGAAAAACAAAAACTGGAGATGGATCAGAAAGAAGAAAGTACATATCATAGCATGGTACTGTATGTAAGGTGTCAGATAGATAATGCCTTGGGGTATCATATAAGATTATAAGGGACAGCAATAAAAAATATGTTCTAAAGTTTGAAGCTCATTTGAATTACAATTGGGGCACACAATTTCAGAATTGAAAGCCAAGGATCCGGATTTGGTATATAATCTATGGGATTGGACTTTATAATATATTGATATTAGGGAGGTTGGCCCGGCATTGCCTCTTCAACCTCCAAGGATAGGGAAGGAAGGAAGCGGTGGCCTATTATACGGAAGCGACCCCGGAATTATCCTAGGAAGACCGTGGAAAACCACAGAAAACCACAGAAAACCACGGACAGGATCGTCAGCCCCGGGATTCGAATCCCCAGGATTAGCAGTCGGACGCCTTATCCACCATGCCAACCTGCTTCGGTGTACCCAAGGGGACTATGTTGAAAAATTAAATATCACTTTTGAAAAAGCTAGATATTAGTTCTATTGCTTACCGACATCATATTGCCCCACAAAAGGGTAGTCAGTGATCCATAAGTATCAGTCGTTGCATTGTCCAGAGACAAAGCCCCACTTTTTGCAGAGAATTTCGCTATTAAATTCCCCTGCAGAATTACTCGTAGGAATTTATTTTACTTATGGACATTGTCTGGACAATCAAAATCTCCTCTCAAAGTTGGGGACACTGTCACCCTTTTCCGAATCCTAGTTTGGCACTAATTAATTCCCAAAGATCACCCTGCATTTTGAACCCATACGGTTACAGTCAGCCAGACCTCTCTCGTCCAGAGATTTGCAGGGATATTCCCTATTTAATTCTTCAGTAAAATAACCGTGGGCATTTATAGCAAATGCGGTCGTCTTCAGAACATTTGAAATCTCCTCTCAATGACGACGGCACTGTCACACACATACAACCCCTAGTTTTGCCGCAATTAATTCCCATAGGTCACTCTGCATTCTGGACCCAGACGGTTACAGTCAAGCAGACCTCTCTTGTCCAGCGCTTTTTGTCAAGATATTAGCTATTTAATTCCCCCGTAAATTGGCCGCCCGGTATGTAATACTAAATTGGACATCGTCGGGACAGTCGAAATCTCCTCTCGACGACGGGAGCATTGTCACCCTCCTCTGATCTCTAGTTTGGATGCCATTAATTCCCAAATGTCAACATGCACCCCTGGACCCATACGGTTACAGCCTGCCAGACCTCTCTCGTCCAGAGACTAAGTCCCACTTTTTGCTGATATATTTCCTATTTAATTCCCCCGTAAAATAACCTGTGGATATTTATTTATTTGCGGACGTCGTCGGAACAATTGAAATCTCCTATCGACGACGGGGGCACTGTCACCCTCCTCCAACCTCTAGTTTGGCCGCAATTGATTCCCAAATGTCACCGTGCACATCTGGACCCACTCCCCTATACAGCCTAGCCACTCTCCCAGCTATTTGCGTAGGTACCGGCTCGGCTACCTCTCTGCCTTGGCCCGGGGCCTGCCCCGCCGGCCCACCCTGGCCATATGTGTACCCGTCCCTGCCCACATAGTGTGTGCTCAGCCCTGTCTACTGCGGGTGTGGGTCATTTCACCGACACCCACCCGGCCGAAAGGCCATTTCACCGACAAGCCATTTGACCAACAAGGAGGTTCCCCGACAGGGCGTTTCACCGACAGTCATTTGATCGTCAAATTTACCCACACAATTCCGATATGAAAACCATCCAGTCACTGGAGAGACGGGGTCCAGATCACACCTCATTTTCGCAGCGCCCCTTATGGAAGGAACCACGACAGACGCCGGTTTATTACTACATAGTTCTAACTCCTATTTTGAGAAAAAGTGACGTAAGAGATGCACCTACTTCTAACTCCATCGGCCTATCCAAAAAACTAGTCAGGATGCATTTCGCCGGTTTATTACAGCATAGTTCTAACTCCAAGTAGTGACTTAAGAGGTGCAACTCCACATTGCCACTTTTCGTTAGTGTTATGAAGTTCTAACTCGGGAGTTAGACTTTTGTGATTCTGAAAAAATTCAAATTAGGTGATTTAAAAGGTTCTAACTCCACCATTGTTGCTGCTGTTACAGACAACGACAATGACATTGGCACAGTGAAACACAAAATATGAGTAGTGTATGTAAGCCACAGTATTGCAAAAATTAACTCATTACGTTTGAATGTTCATGGTCTAATTGTTGTACTGTGCAAACTTTGGATTCAAATATCTCCGCTTCATCAAAAGTGGAGTTAGAACTATGTAGTAATGAACCGGCGTGATGTCTCCCATTTCTATAAAATCTGAACGGAATATACATTTCCAATTACATTGCACGAATGAAATACCTGTAGTCAGACACCTGGACAACAACTGCTTACCGGGGAAGCTGCAGGTGACTGATTCGCTAAAAGATATTCTCGTGGGACACGTGAAAATGAGGTGTGATCTGGACCCCGTCTCTCCAGTGACTGGATGGTTTTCATATTGGAATTGTGTGGGTAAATTTGTTGATCAAATGACTGTCGGTGAAACGCCCTGTCGGGGAACCTCCTTGTCGGTGAAATGGCTTGTCGTTGGAATGGGTATGTTGGTGAAATGGCTTGTCGGTGGAATGGGTATATCGGTGAAATGGCCTGTCGGCCAGGTGGGTGTCGGTGAAATGACCCTCTCCAGTCTACTGCTCTTCCTGCCTCGTGCCGTTGCCAAGCTCATGCCCTGCCTGCTCGAGTACCCCCCTTGTCGCCCATCTTGGATTCGACTTCAGCGCCTCTACAGGCCATGGGTCTCGCGAATTGGGTCCTAATGTTCTCAATGGTTATTTGTCGTTATTTTTGTCAATATTTTAGAACTATAATTTTTTTCTCGTTTCTTATTGGGAAAATGTTCAGAAAATGAAATAGGAACTGACATTGCGTTACTCCATTCTTCTCAGGTCTCAGGAGGATATAATAGAAACCTGTTCAGCATGGAAATGTTCTGCAGAACAGCTTGACACCATAAGAGACAGGTTTCAACACATAAACAATTTATAACAACATCCAATTTATTTTTCCCAAAGTTTTACTGCACAGCCAAATTCCATGAAAGATTCATGTAACAAAATTAATCAAAACAGGATCATGTCCAGTATAATTCAGAAACTTCTGTAGACCATCTGGAGTTACACCAGTTGTAGCCTCATTAGTCAGGGGATGAAAGTATATAGTCTCAAAATCATTACCAAGGAGCTGTGAGTCACACAAGAATTTTACCCGCCTCTCCTTGTCATTGGCAAGGGAAAATGCTGTGACACACCCTTGCTTCACACCTAAAGTTTGGAACAAAATGTCCTCTCCAGCAAATCGAAGTTCCTTGGCCTTAATAATTTCACCTATGTCATTTAAATTAACCTTACGGTC
Organism: Catajapyx aquilonaris; assembly: GCA_000934665.2. Classification (NCBI taxonomy): domain Eukaryota; kingdom Metazoa; phylum Arthropoda; class Diplura; order Dicellurata; family Japygidae; genus Catajapyx; species Catajapyx aquilonaris. The sequence continues at coordinate 23,714 of KZ538563.1, forward strand.
ATGTTTGACTGACAATAGATATAAATTCTTTTGCTTATCCTTCAGGAAGAGGTTCTTGGTATGGGCACCTGGTAAATGATGTACATACTTCATCATGGCTTCAACTGTGTGTACTTCTGGATGCTCTGTGGTCACACACTGCACACCTAAGTCCAGAAGCAATTGCATCAAAGTTTTCTTGGTGAAAAGGACATTTCTATCACCATTCTCACCCACTTCAATCTCTACAGACCTCACGAACCTCATGAACCACTTATGTACATTTCGATAACAATTCACAGGATATTGTGGCATGGCAGACCACATCACAACATCGGCAATAGATACCTTTTCCCCTGCCAACCAATCTGCATGGGCAAGACGGTTCTCAAGTGCCCTTATTACTGCTGCCTGTTGCACACGGTTTCCATGAATGAGAGATGAATGGGCCAGATCCAGCCATAGGTCAACTTCTGCCACACTTGCTTCATCCTGCTGCTCGTAGTTGTATGGTGCAGACATGAGGCGTGACAAAAATCGTGCTATATTAGCTTCACCTTCAATAGCCACCTCCTTTGAGGAACTTGCTAGTAGGGAAACATCTCGCAGACCTGGAATAAAAATAAAAAGATCATATCTCATTCTGTAGAATATGCATGCAAAGAACTTACCTCTTTTATATATCAACGTCAGTGCTACCTGGCACATGCTTCTATCTTTGTCCCCGACCTTCATTGAATTAAAATTGGGAATCAATCTGCAGTATTTATCCACAGAAGAATGCACATGAGAGCGTGCATACACATGGAGTCCACACTCCTTCATCCAATTCCGTAAAACAATCAATGAGTATGGTGGATGATCTGGATCACAGGTGATCACCAAGTCATGGATCACCCCTCCCTAAAGAAAGGTTCAGTTACACAACTTGTAAAAGCAAAATAGCTTTTGAATCACTGAAACCTGTACCTGGCTTTCCAATTTCACAGCCCCTGACATTTCTTTTGAGATGAGGTGTGGTTGTTCAATGGGCTTTGTGGTAGCTGGCAATTGATGGTTCTCAATGTGAAACTTCAATTGCTCAATGTGAGACTTTAGCTTCTTAAGCTTTCTCAATACATCCTCCTGCTGCTTAGTTAGTTCCTCGTAACTCTCCCAATCTTCCCTCTGAAAGTAATCATTTGTCGATACATAAGGAACTCCTAAATACACGACAAAATCAATGATGAAATAATTACAGCATGCGTACATGTAAATAACCCTTGTCAACCTATACATGCAGCCCAACTACCCTGAAACTCAGCCAAATTTCTCAAGCCACACCTCTGACCAAAAATAAACCCAAAACTTGCCAACCCCTAGTCAGCTGTGCTGTTTTTTCTGTCCACCTGTTTACGGTACCGTGCTCACCTCCTCCGGCGTCATCTTCAAGACCTCAGGTTCTACGCCCTGTAGCTGTGGAAGCTTGTACATGACCGTCGGCAGTTCTAACTGCTGGGGCAGCACAAATACGGGCGGTAGTTTGTACATATTTGTAACAATGCCCAAGCCGCGCCGGCTGCTCTCCGATGACGTATGATGCAAGTACTCACGGTAATGACGGTAACTCACGTCTTGTCAGGGTTGCCAACTGTACACAAGCTCGTACAATGAGTTGTGCATTTATCCTACACACATATTAATCCTAAATTACTTTTAAAATATTTAAGCAATAATCGCATTAAAATTGTACGGAAATTCTAACTGTCACATCCCTCTGCCGGCCCGCGCTTGCACTATTTAGTCCAGCACTTCCCTCTGGCGGACCGCTCTCGTATTATCCTCCCCCATTCTACCCAACCTGCTCTTCCCCCCTTTCCACCTTACCTCCCCCATTCGGAAACGAGCTTCAGTTGGCTTTCCCCCAATGTTAAACCCTATGTGCTCGTCTCATATCCGTCCCGCCCCGTGTTGGCCCCGTGTGGAATTGCCCAGTGGGTGAAATTACTGCATATGTAAGCCATATAAGGTGAGTAAAAGTGAGAGTGGGGGGCGGTGGGGGAGGGGGAGCCCGTAGGCCTGGATGAAGCGTCATGGCTGCCAGGGCGGGGGCCAATCAGAAGGGCCGATACATCTAATACTAGGTGTGCAACAGTATGGAATCGGGGCTGTATTATTAAGCGGGGTAGTATAGCCATTAGGGGACGGGCCATATCAGACGTTGGGGGCAACAATAGCCAGCTGAAGGGGGGGGAGTCGTGTGGACAGTGTTGTCGTATCTCATTGCCGTTTTGGCTCCCAACCCCTCCCCTCCCCCTGATGTGTGAACGTATAGTGTGGGGGATGATCCCCCAGTCTACCGTCACGTGACCATTTTTGGCGCAAATGTATCCTGAAATGTGACTTGTTTACATGCAGTGAGGTGTTGAAGACATGTCTACCAGGGCTTCACGCCGGAAGGGCCGGCCACCCAAGACACCGTCCACACCGGAACAGCCAAAGAAGTTTCAGGTGCATTTGCTAAAGAAGCCAAAGTACCTGCAGGACAAGGAGAAGTACCCGGAGGTGCGGGTGAGGCAGAGCAGGTCGGTGTCAAGGACGTCCTCACCTGGCGGGAGCGAAGACAGTCGGAGGACACGTCGCCTGCCACCACCGAGGAAGAGTCGGGCCCGAGGGAATGCGCGGTCAGCATTCAAGAAACGCGGCTACAATCCTGACGCAGTTGATGACAAAGAATCGGAATTCCTCTATGGATCGGACTTTGGTGAATCGGAAACGAGCCAGAGTGAGGCTGTTTCAGAGGTGGAGGCGGAGAAGTCTTCTACCGAGGCTGACAACTCCAGTGACTCAGACTTTTCCCTTTCGAGCTATCGGTCGGTGCCTGCAGCAGCCCGTAGGCCCCAGCTCCGCCCACCCACCCCACTGCCAATCTGGCTGCAAGATATCACAGTACCCCCGATGGGACTTCCCCGCTCTTCGGATGACCTCCTAATACCTCGTCAGCATGTGATGCAGACCCTAAGTGTGTATGAGGTGATGCGGCACTACCGTGTGTTGTTGCGGTTGAGCCCGTTCAGGTTTGAGGACATGTGTGCAGCTCTAGTGGCCGAGGAAATGAGTATGCTCCTGGCCGAGATGCATATGGTGTTGCTAAAGACTTTGCTTCGAGAGGAGGATGCTCAGCAGACGATGTTTGGCCCATTTGATCACAAGGATAGTGTGAACATTGTTTACTTCTGCATTGACACTATTACGTGGCCAGAGGTATTACGTGCATATATGGAGAGTGACCGAGGCTTCAGTCGGGAGGCACTCAGAATCCTCAGCACAACGGAGTACCCATTTACAACATTTGAAAATCGGTTAGCAGTGCTCCAGTTCTTGACTGATCAAGTTCTCATCTCAAGCCCAATCCGGGAGGATATGACTAATGAAGGTAAGAAAGTTTTTCTTCAGATCTATTGCTGAGTTAGGGCATGGAGCATTTCAAAAATATGTTGAACGATTGTAATATTTTTTACATGTGTGAGTAGTTTTGTCAAAATGTTGACTTCTGAGTGTCAGTCACACCTGGAGCACTTTTGTTGCTGATGAATATCAATTTTGTCTCTACCTAGACAGATGTATCTGCAAGAGTGTCAAAAGTCTTATAAATGGTGCGAGAAGTCTCATTTTGTTGCATACAGTTATGTGGCCAGCCAGAGCAACATTACTGGTATCCTGACATGGCTACCTGGGGCACAGGAAAATACTGCCTGTGTGCAAGCCAGTGAATATTAGAGATTAGTGGGATAGACTGACCGTAGAGGTGCCTGAAAAATATCTAAAATACCATATATCTAAATTGCATTTCATAATTTGCTGGTTTCTTTGTGATATCTGTTGCGGGATATTTTTCCATCCAACTGCCACAATTTTTGGTTGATGTTATTCCTAATGGCAGCTAAAAAAAATTAACTCAGTTTTGATATATTTTTACAGCATTGCAAAAAATTGCATTTGAAATTGGCATTTTTTCATTTTTTTTCTCCACATGAAAATCACGACAGGTGTGTTACGAACATGGATAATAACACTGATCTGCATTTTTTGACTTTTTTTCTGTTGTTTTGAAATAAACAGGTGTATCCGAACTGATTTTCTCTGCAGATTACGAAAATGACATTGAAAATCTCCTCCCACGTCAAGTTTTCGAGTTACAGGGTGTGTCATAAATTCATGTGGGTATGTCCACATGTCCAGCGTGTGACGTGGATGGAGTTGACCTACAGCAATGTCCTTACACCACATTGTTGTGAGACTCATCCTTGTTACTACCACCAAGTTTGATTCCGATTGCATCATTCCACTGGGAGTTATGCACCTCAGAAGGTGTAAAAGTGTGGGTCGGAGATGCATATTGGTGAACTTGCGGGCATCAAATAAAATCATAATTTTGTAATTAATCGAGATAACATTAATTGTGACATTGTACAAAAGAGTAGGTGGCGATGCTCTATCATACGCCATCATCAAATAAAGTGCACGACAATTCAAGATGAATCAGGAGCGTTGGGAAGAGACCCCCACCCATGCACAAAAGGCAAGTTATCGGGAAGGCGCAACGTACGCGGTGGGCTGCCCCCCCCCCCCC
>KZ538563.1:28326-44608 GCA_000934665.2 Catajapyx aquilonaris
CGGTGGGCCCCCCCCCCCCCCCCCGCGCAATATGGTCGACATCTATATGCCAGAAAAAATTGTAATCGCCGGATCTTCAAAACTCAGCAAAGGTCATCTCTGTATGTGTTACCGTTTTTGAATAAAAAAATACGCGCCATGACTTTTGACTCAACCCTCGTATGCAACACTACACATTTTGTGCATGGGTGGGGGTCTCTTCCAAACGCTCCTGATCCATCTTGAATTGTCGTGCACTTTATTTGATGGCGTATGATAGAGCATCGCCACCTACTCTTCGTACAATATCACAATTAATGTTATCTCGATTAATTACATATTTATGATTTTATTTGATGCCCGCAAGTTCACCAATATGCATCTCCGACCCACACTTTTACACCTTCTGAGGTGCATAACTCCCAGTGGAATGATGCAATCGGAATCAAACTTGGTGGTAGTAACAAGGATGAGTCTCACAACAATGTGGTGTAAGGACATTGCTGTAGGTCAACTCCATCCACGTCACACGCTGGACATGTGGACATACCTACATGAATTTATGACACACCCTGTAACTCGAAAACTTCACGTGGTGGAAGATTTTCAATGTCATTTTCATAATCTGCAGAGAAAATCCGTTCAGATAGACATCCATTTCAAAACAACAAAACCTTACGTATTAGTGTAATTGTTTAATTTTTCAGGTACCGGTACTGGTAGATTATGATTGAATTTTTGAGCTCTCAGTTTTGTTCATTAAAACTGGAATCAATGATATTGGGGTGTCCGAAGTCATGGCTTTTTGTTGATTACCCCATTTGAAGGGACTTGTACAATACTGGAAAAAATAGCCCGTAATCCTTACAAGCAGCACCAAGTGGCCATGCAAGCAGACGCAAGTTGATTCATGCACTCTTCCACTTGCACCTGCTTGCGTGGCCGTTTGGAGCTGCTTGCAGGCATACAAGGCAATTTTTTTCGAGTTGTGTACCTGTGTTACCAGTGTTTTGAAATAGCTTACACATATTTTAGTGAACTGTTGGCAAGTCTAAAAATCATGTCATTTACCATGATTTGAATAGTAAAATAAAGAATCTGTTACGTTCCTAGCACTTCCTGTGGTGATTTTCGAGTGGAAAAATAGCAGGATAGCAAATTTTAAATGCAGCTTTTATCAGTAACTGGAATAGGTGGTATAAACTACGTTACACGGTTCGTCTGACATTATTAGGAACAACTTCCTCAAGATACAGTGTATTGTGATGGTCTGGGGAAAAAATTACATGATTCAGACCCTTTTCCCACTAATTATGGGTCTGTGTCTCCCAAAATAGCAATGAAGTTTGGGTTGTAACCAATCACAAAGAGGATTACAATATGTTACTATGGTGATTGTCAAACATCTACTACAATCTTGGAAATATACAAACTAGACTTTGCTTTTAATAATAATTTAAGCTCACATCCATATCTACAAGAATGTTGCACACAAGTCTTGTTGGCACCCTGACAGTTGTGCACAGGGATGCACAATCATTTCTTCTCATGGTCTCATATTTTTTTGGGTCAACTTAGAATTAGTAGTGCCAACTTGAGGCAGGGGCAGCCATGACATTTCAATGTGAGCAAACTTATAAAACATGCAGTATGTTTAGGGGCCTACCCTTTTTGGCAGGGGTACAATTATCACTTTATTTAATTATTGATATCACAGTGTAGGTCCTTGTCAACCATATAGTGTAAGATCCTTGCCATATTAAAAAAATTGTTCACATCCAGAATTTAAAATAATGTGTATTGCTGAGTTGCCACATTTGGAGCACATCTGCATTTGCTTTTACTATTATTGCAGTCATATCATCCCAACCATCCCATAGATCAATATTAGGTCATTACGACTCGAGGGCTATCATTGCAACTCATGTAAGGAGAAGTGGGGCAATCTCTTACAGCATTTGTTTTAAAATTGTTCCCTGCCATCAGGTTGGCATGACATGTTGCACTAAATTGTCCTGCTATATGTGCCACGACAGGAATCGTTTTACGAGGGTGGTTCAGTAAATAACCTTATAAGTTGATTTACAAATTTATATTATACATCATTTGAACTATTCTTGCTTTAGGTTGTACGGCCATTCGTGTAGTAGGTATGGAGTGTTTCAGATCCACCAAGTGACACCAGGTAGTCACGTGACAGCTATTTGAAGATGGGCGGTCTCGCTGGAGGTGTATACCAGAGAAGAGCAGCGGTTTCCTTGCCAGTGAAGATGTGAAACCCACAGACATTCACCATCGGATGAAGGCACAGTATGGTAGTACCTGCATATCACTAGAGCAGGTGTGTGAATGGGCCAAGAAGTTCGCAGGAGGCTTGACAAGTGTGCTGGACACCCGACGACCTGGTAGCCCGCACACTGCTGTTACGGACGAGACTGTAGCGGCCTCAGATGAGCTTATTCGTCAAGACCGACGCATCAGTGTGAAAGATGGGACTGTTGGGTCAGTTGAGGTCATCATACATGAGGAAGCACCTGAGATACGCAAAAGTGTCGGCCAGACAATTAACACTTGAATTGAAGGAACTGCGTTTCGATGCATGTGCAACGCTTCTCAGACGTTATGAGGAGGAAGGAGATGACTTTTTGTGCCATATACTGACTGGCGATGAATGCTGGGTGCATCACTTCCAGCCGGAAACTAAACGTTCCAGCAAAGAATGGCGACACAGATCTTCCACAAAACCCAACTGCTCTTCTCTGGTGCACACCTCGAGCGGGGCCGCCATCTTCAAATAGCTTTCACGTGACTACCTGGTATGATGTGGTGGATCGGAAATTCTCCATACCTACTAAATGAATGGCTGTACCACCTAAAGCAAGAATAGGTCACATAATGTATAGTACAAATTTGTAAATCAACTTGTAAGGTTATTTACTGAACCACCACCCCAGTGAGAGGGAGCATGGACTGGGGTGACTGCAAATTATCTCTCTGAGTGAGTATGAGAGAGTCATATTTAACCACACACGAAACTTTTTTGGTTGTGAGCTGGTGTGATTTTGGTAGCAATCAAGATGTGACAGTTGCACTTGTTGTCCATATTGCCAACTGCCATTGGCTGTAAACTGTGGGGATGGGTAAAATTGCCCAGGGAAAAATCTGTGATGAACTGCATTTTATCATAACTCTTGTTTGAGGTTTGACAGGAGAAAAAAGGGTCACTTATGGAATTGCCCTGGTGTGCTGGAGGAAATGGGTGAATACACTACCCTCGATTATGTCAGTGTTCCTGAACAGAATGTGATAAATGTACAATGTTCTGAAATTTTTTTTTGCACCTCAAGAGTGGCATACTGGTAAAATCAAGGATAACCAGATTGTAGAACATGCATATCTGGTGTCTATCCTGGCACGCTATAATCTCTCTATCTATAAATAAGGAAGTTTGTGAGTTTGGATGTTTGTCCCTTACAGAAATCCAGGGGAAGGCCCCTACACCGCCTTAAATTAGCATATCGGGGGTTACATTTTCCAAGGAATCTAATGCCGCATCTTTCAGCTTCTGAAAATGAACCTAACTCCCACAACACGTATGTTCCCGAATCTTCTCTCTTCTCGGGCCTCAACAATTAACTTACATAAAATTCAAATAACAATATATCAATTCACATTCCCATGGAAATGCCTTTATGCAAAAAAAACCATTGCCGTATATTCAACGCATCCACCAATTACGCTAATTGGCCACCTCACGTGAGTTCGTATCGTATGGTCATTCTGGGATTTTGTGGGATTTGAAACTAGACTAAATATATAATAATACAATAATAAATACAATAAAATAATACAGTATTTACAAAATAATATTACTCCGTGTTGAAAACAAATTTCCCACCATGCATCTGTACGTACATTTCTAAAGTTCTTCAGAGCAAACATATGTAATGAGGTGGGGGTGTGAAGTGGGGTGGGGGTGGGGGGGTCAAGGGGTTAAAAATGCAGGGGGGAAAACACGTGACTGTGCGGTCTTTTCCTGGGCCAACCATCCACATACCTCTTTTTACACATCCAATCAGAATATCTGTGTCGACTATACGCTATTAAGACAAGCAGGTAATCTATCACAGATAGTGACAAACTTTGGCTTATTGCAACGTATAGGGCCTATTTTAAGACATATCGAGTTTCGAGTGTATGGAAGGGAAATTTTTACAAACACACACACACTTCCTAAAATACTGTGTATGTACCCCTACCTTTACCAGCACCCCAACATACCCGGGCAACGCTGGGTAACCTGCTAGTTAATAATAAGGCGGGCCAGTTGGGCTTAGTTTTGCATAGCCATGATATTAAGTCAATGCCAAGTTTTTCTCAAAATTGGTAGAGGTTGGGAAATATTCCTCCAAAAGTGATCAAGGTGGCATGGGTTTAACCTATATGTAGGGCACAGTGGTCCATGAGGCACAGTGGTCCATGAGGCACAGTGGTCCATGAGGCACAGTGGTCCTTCTATTTTAAAGATATAAGAAACCAGAATAGCATCTTCATCTAGTACCTCGTGAAACAAGTCACTATTGTGCATCTTGCCAACATGACGGCCACCTGTGAGATGCCTGCGATCCTACTTTATCAGGTGAAAGCTACTTGAAGGGTAGGGAGGTAACTTCTAACCCACAGTTTAAATGCCATGTCAGCCATAGGTGCTGGGCAAGATCCCGATGTAAAAATGTTGTTGAATATTGTCATCCTTTGTCCATAAATACTGGAAATTTGGAAAGCGTCATTTGCAAAGGAAGCTGTGATTCATAACATCATGTCAGTTGCTGCCCTCTGGGGCACAGTGCTCCATGGACCAGTGAGCATCTCATTGGACAACCATGCCCTCTTTTGCCTCTGTAGAGTTATTAATGTCATCATAGGTTTATATGCTAATGGTTTTGACAGACACTAGTATGAAATAAGTTCATGTGCCGAAGGATGTGGCAGGACAAGGTCTATATTCCGGAGAGAAACGATGTTTCCGGAGAGAAATGATGTTTCACTCATGTCCACAGGTTGCTGTAACAGAAGTCCCCCTTTCTTATTTTCTATTTATTTAGAGGGGTTAGATGTACGATAATAAATAGTATAATTATACTTCATGTGAATTAGGGGCCCCAATCACTTCCGGACCACTGCGCCCCAGGCATCGGGGTACAGTGGTCCATTTGCATAAGGCGGCTTCTAAAAAAAATTAAGCCAAAGGGATGGCATTGCCTGTGAATATATTAGTGACATATATTACCAATGAGTACCTCCACCATGCTGGAAAATATTGGGTGTGTAGATATAACAGGAACTCTTATGAAAATTCAAGTGTACGTAAGTGGACCACTCTGCCCCACTGGTCTCCCCTACTTTACAAGTGTTGAAATTCACATTTTTGGAGTGATAGTGTTTGCTTGATTTACCAAATGAAAGTATACCTTTCTGAGTCCCCCTAAAGGGGCTCTGCCCCAACAATGGGGTTACTTAAATAAAATAAAATAAATAAAATATACCATTCTGATAGTCATTACTGACCATGGCAGTGGCAAGTGACCTTTGTTACAATAAGAAAACGTTCAGTGGACAAACACCAGTGCATAACGGTAAATTTTGTCTGTTAGGAATTGTCTCAAGATCTTGAATCTCATTCCATTGTACCTTTTGTCACTCTCTTCTAATTTACCTGTGCAACCCTTGCTTGTATGCCCATTGATATACCTTAATTTAGGCTACATCCATTTCATTCAGTGGCAAATGAATCAATATTTTATGAGGGCCATACTAAAATGAATTACACTATTTTTTTGCCACTAACACAGGACCCATGCAGGTTGGCAGATAGGCACGCATTATCAATAGAATCCTTCTGGAGCGGAATGCACTGGCACCAAGGGTGTGTCAACCTCTCCAGGCCCTCCATGAATCACTTTTTGATGTTGGGGTGCACCCACTGCCAGACAACTGCTTGCAGTCAACGTTGTCCTTGAAATGGCATTGGTGAAATTTTGTCATGGCTCCGAACAGCTGAAAGTCACTGGGAGCCAGGTCTGGGAAGTACGGCAGGTGTGGATGCACCCGAAGAAGGATCCATGAAAAAATCCCTCAGCCGAAGCCATTTCGAGGACATTGTTGACTGTGAGCAGTTGTCCAGGAGTGGGTGGCCTCCACCTCCAAAAAGTGGTTCCTGGAGGGCCTGGAGAGGTTGCCACACCCGTGATGCCAGTGCATTAGGCTCCAGGAGGATTCTGTTGATAATGTGTGCCTATCTGCCAACCTGCAAGGATCCTGTATTTGGGGCAAAAAAGTAAAGTGTAAATCATTTTAGTATGGCCCTCGTGACCTCAACATTTTTTTAAATGCCAGGGTAAAGGGAGCTCAAGTTACCCAAATAATTCAAAGGACTGAGACATTTATTTTCCTGTTAGTGAGGATCTAATGGAAAGGAAGGTACAGTAATTCAAATCTCTCTATTGGCAGCTAAGACCCAGTATGATGACCATTGCCGAGTGTGTCAGCGCTTGGGGAGCCTAGTGTGCTGTGAAACTTGCACTGGCGTGTACCACCTTCACTGCATCTCTCCTGCACTGACAGAAGTTCCTGAAGATGATTGGCAGTGTGGTATATGCCAAGCACATGAGGTAAGGAAAAATTTAAATTCTAACTCTTCAAGTTTTAGTCTTGTTGTTCCATATTTACAGTAGTTTCTGATGTGTGGCATGTCCTGGCTGTCAAGTGGTCTCATGGTGTAAAAGGCAGCACTCTGGATTTCTTGATCCAGCGGTCCGGGTTCGATTCTCGGTGGGACCTTATACAGCCTTGACTTCTGTGTACAAGTGTTGGCCTGAATGTTGAAAATTCCTGTGTTAATTTTCTGCATAACTGGATTGCTATAATTCAGCATGCTTTCATTCATTACAGAAATTCTATTAGTTGAGGTTTCATTTTATTGCTGAGGAGTGTTTAAATGAAATGTACATGTAAAAAATATTACTTATATATGATGTGTGGCTATGGTGCCGTGGTCCCATGATGCCGGAGTTAGCATTTTGGATTGTTCAAGTCCAGCAGTCTGTTTTCAAAGGTCTTAGGGACTTGCCAGCAAAAATAGTTATAATTTTCCATGCGCACTGAGTAGATCATGTATAGTAGGAATCCGATCATAATAAACTTCTGAAAAAGTGGAAGGGTTGTAAATTGCAACAGTGCAAGGTTTAGGACCGGACGGGAAAGAGGAGGGTCACTCTCAGATTAGGACGACCGGGTCCTCGCCTCGGGCTTGTACCAGCTGGGGAAGTGAGGCTCCGAAAATAAGCTGATGAATTTTTTATGGGTGACTCTTTTTGCATTTTTGACAGCAAATATGAATTCTAAGGTGTCGAAAACCTATATTTTCATACTTGATTCGTATCAGGCATGTCACAAATAGGCCACGTGCATGTAAAGAAAAACTTGATGTGCAGATGAAAGAATTTCATTTCGCAACTGCACCGTCTATATTTGGACTCAAATATCACTGGACAGGGAGGGGTGGGAGGGGAGGGGGAGAGAGTGTCATTTACTCATTTTTGAAACCTCTTCAGTAGGCCATAGCGGGGCAAGTATATAGCATGTTCGCACTGGTCTCTTCCTAATTTTGTGAAAATGGCTGAAGATCTGCCAACAACTCCAAAACGGAAGTCTCCCTTTTTAGTGGTTGGCAGAGGTAGAAAACTGAACAGTAGTGCCATTTCGATGGCAAAAAATGTGCACCAGTACGTGAGTGACGTTGTGAAAAATAGGGGTGATTTGCCTAGTGCAAACATTATCGGAGAAGTTTCCGAAGCAACGGGAATAAGTCGGATTACTGTGCGAAAGGCCCTAGCTGTGGATATGAAAAGATACAGTACACCAACAAAAGCAAAGGTTTTTAAAACCAAGTATGCATTTGATGCAATTGATGACTTCACGCTACGCTGGACTATTTATACCATGTATAATCAAAAGAACGAGTGCCCTACCAGCAAGACAGTACTTGACGAAATGAAGAGAATCACCAAGGATACGGACAATCCCTTTCCCTACACAAGTAAATCGACAGTGGCGAGGCTGATGAAGTCCATGGGATTCAAGTACAAGCGGAGTGAACGAAAAAGTGCCAGGGCTGAATCCCTGGAAATTGTGGCATGGAGGTACAGGTACATCAGGGAAATAAGGAAGTTGAGGGCCGATGGCTACAAAGACATTTACTTGGACGAAACTTGGTATGACACACATACTTGTAAAATGAAAAACTGGACTGATGATACAGAAAACTGCGCCATACAAATCCCTGGTGGAAAAGGAGACAGGATCGTGATTTTGCATTGCGGTGGTCGGAATGGTTTCGTAGAAGAAGCCATGTTTGTCACACACAAACAAATGGCAGACGCACCTGCGGATTACCATGGAACTATGAATTCTGGAATATTTGAAGAGTGGTTCGAAGAAAAGTTACTTAAGAGACTCGATCATCCATCCGCCATCGTAATGGACAATGCATCCTACCATTCGCGCGTGCTAAACCCGAAGCCCAGTATGGCATGGAGGAAGGACAGGTTAGTGGAATACATGGTGAAAAACAACATTCCTCAGCCGGAAATTAAAACCAAAGAAGAGATGATGTTGGCAATTAAGCGTCAACCATGCTACTATCTCAAGAGCCATGCAGTGGATGAGTTGGCAGCTCAGTATGGCCACGTTGTGGTCAGGCTCGCCCCCTACCACTGCATATTAAACCCGATTGAGATGATATGGTCTCAAATCAAAAGAAGAGTTGCTGCTCACAATATTCGCCAGCAACCGCGGGACAGTGTCGTGCGTTTTTTGGAAGAGAGCATGAGTTTAGTGACATCTACACAGTGTCAAAACTATGTCTCACACGTTGAAGACATTGAAGATGACTACTTAAAATTACAACCTGCCGACGACGATGCCCCTCGCCTTCAATTTATCGTCACGGAAAGTGACGATTCCGATTCATCCGACAGGTCTAGTGACGATGAATGAAGGTAAGAATAATACAATATTCTCCGAAATTTTGGAACTATCTCGGATTTCTCAAATACTCTGTAAAAAGTATATAACTTAGACGGTGCAATTGCGAAATGAAATTCTTTCATCTGCACATCAAGTTTTTCTTTACATGCACGTGGCCTATTTGTGACATGCCTGATACGAATCAAGTATGAAAATATAGGTTTTCGACACCTTAGAATTCATATTTGCTGTCAAAAATGCAAAAAGAGTCACCCATAAAAAATTCATCAGCTTATTTTCGGAGCCTCACTTCCCCAGCTGGTACAAGCCCGAGGCGAGGACCCGGTCGTCCTAATCTGAGAGTGACCCTCCTCTTTCCCGTCCGGTCCTAAACCTTGCACTGTTGCAATTTACAACCCTTCCACTTTTTCAAAAGTTTATTATGATCTGATTCCTACTATAGCAGTTTGGCATTGTTTTTACAATATTCGTTACATTGAAATTTTGATGGTGTGTTTCTGGATGCTTGTAGTTATTACATATGATATCTACACGTCTTTCTGTATAGTCAACTCGTCACCAGCAGAAAATGATAGATGATCAAGATTATTGACAGCTTATTTATTTATTTTTTTAAATTTATTTTACCCCGTGCTGGGCCATATTGACAGCTAATGCATAACATATGTAACAGATAGAAGAACTGAAAGCCAGGTTCCTAATCTTCCTATCCATGCCAAATATCCTTAATTGCATACAACTTGATACTAGGTTTTACAGATGGGCCAAAATTTGCAGACTAATGCAGTAATTGTTATTTTTAAAGTCCTAATATTGTGCACATGTTGGAAAAAGATCAGTGTTGCCTACTGTCAAGGTTATGTGTGCATCGATCAGTCATACTACTAATCGGCTATGTCTGTCTGTCTGGGGTGAGTCATCACCTCAACCTGTCCATGTAGTACCATTATCCCATGCATAGGTGGTGCATCTTTCCTCTTACCGCACATGCCAGCACGTTTGCTGAGTCAGAACTGCACCAGCTCCCACTGTTGGGATTGTAACTAACAAATGATTTTTAAGACGCCTTCCATTTAATTTCCTATATGGGCTAAAAATCGCAGATTACTAAGTATGGCAAAGCCGCAGGAGATCCACTACAGGCATTTGTTTTGCTAATTCCATGGATTCCATCCTTTATTATGGGCTCCTATGCCCCGTGGATCTTTACCATGCAGAAAGCATTTGTCACCAAAAAGGTTGTTTTCATGGAAGTTGTTTCATTTTTTCACATTTTGTGATATTTATTTTCAGTTTTTCCAAATTTTGATGATTGTTTCACCAATAGTAATAGATACTACCAGCAGCTGGATGATCAGGGCCTTCAGGCAATACCCATTTTATGTTTATAAGCTTTGAGAATCTCATCAACATCATAAAAATGTTATACAATGAAATCTGACACTGGTTTTGATCTATTAACCCCTTCGCTACCAGCTAGGCCGAAAACGCCTAGATTTTCAATTACGCGTATTGTGAAGATCAGGACAAGACATTTTACAAAAAAATAACATCTATACTTTACCTGTTCAGGGAAAACACCATAAATGTGTTGGGAACTATTTTACTCCTCGAGAAGTCCCTAAATTAATTTCCAAAAAGATGGGTGTTAAAACCTGAAATTCAAGTACTACCGGCCAACTGCTATGCCATCGCCTAGGTTTCCGCTTACACGTAGTCTGAAGATAACGGCAAGATATTTGATAAATAGTAACAGTTATACTTACACGTTCATGCTCTTCACTATGAATGTCTATGTAACAATTTTCCTTGTCTAGAAGTCACAATTAATTTACAAAAAGATGCTGTAAAAACTCAACATTCAAGTACTACTGGCCAACTATTAGGCCGATTTAATTATGAAATACATTAAAACACACAGGGCATGTACCTTGAGAACAGTGCCAGATGAATTTGCTGAAATTAAATTAATTCTGATCTGCGACTTTCTGGCATTTTGGACAACTACCAAATTTATTTATTTCTTGTGAAGTACGGCGATTTCAGCGTATTTGTCTGGCACGGTTCTCAAGGTAGATGGTCTGTATGTTTTAATGTATTTCATAATTAAATCATCCTAACAGTTGGCCGGTAGTACTTGGATTTTGAGTTTTTACAGTGATATTTTTGAAAATTAATTGAGTGACTTCTAGACAAGGGAAATAGTTCCAAATTAATTCATAGCGAAGAGCATGAACGTGTAAGTATATCTCTTATTATTTGTAAAATATATTTTCATTATCTTCAGAGTATGCGTAATCGAAAATCTAGACGCTTTCGGCCTAGCTCTGGTTTCCAACCGATGGGTCGCGGGAGCCTTGAGTCAACTTTTGTTGGTTTTTGCTATTTATGCGCAATAATGAATAATTAAAAATTTAAAATGAGTGAACACTGTGTACGAGTTTTATGTCTGAGCCGTGGTTTGAGCCATAGTTCGCCGAGAGAAATGTAGCACCGTTCGGCCTCACGCTCTCCTCTATCCGCGGAAGCCCCGCTGCAGAGCCAATCTAGCTGCACTTACATTTGAAGGAAAGAAACTATCCAGGAGAAACCGATACAATTATTAAAAATTACTTTGTGTTAGCTGGCATATTTTGCGGCTATGGTTGAGGAGCTGAATGTGCTCAATGCTTCTCTGCAAGGGGTCAAATCAAGGGAAAAAATTACATCGCATAAAAAAATGATGCAAGCTTACTTAAATGATGTAAGCTTACTTATTTGTTCATCAAAACTGGAACTCAGGCTGGCAAGAAAAAAGTGGATCGATCTTCATTTGAAATGTTTCATTGTCTGCAAGAGTAATTTAGCAAGGACAGTGGTGCAGAATTCAAGAGCGAGTCACCTCCACACTTTTTGCAAACACTAAAGGAGGGTTTCGAGAAATATTTCGGACATAGCAGAGGTCGAGTAGGTTCGAAATCTCTTTAGCCAGTTTTCAAGGGAAAAACTGTCTACTTATGAAAGAGAGCAGTTCATTGATTTACTCTGCGATCGCACATTGAAAGATAAATTTCAAGATGGAGAATTGATGAAGTTCTGGATGGATGTGCAGGGATTAATAATGGGTGCAGGAGTAAAAATATGTTATCACGTGTCTTAGGGAACTTAATTTCTTATCACGAAATGTTAATCTCGAAAAACGCGCGCAATGATTTGGCCTTTAAATGGTACCACACTCGACACGATTGCATTAAAATTGTGGACACACGGCCTCAGAAATGTGTACGATTATCTCACGATTCCTTCCCCAATGTTAATCAAATTGACATTTTGGGAACGCCATTTTCCATTCATTTCAACTCGCCGTGAAGATCATTTCTTGGGCGAAAATGGAAAAAAGACAAACTAGGTCCTTAGAGCCAAACAAGAGGCCAAATCGTCAAGTTTTCTTTCGTGCAATTTCTGTGTCAATTGCACCATTATTGCGGCCGTACAGAGTGTATGTTTTCTGGAGGGGGAGGGGGGGGTTGCTCATTTATGGACATGCACATTTATGGACACATGTTTAGGGGGTCACAGTTGGTGTAGGGTTGGAAACCACTGGCCTAACTGGTAGCAAAGAGGTTAATGGGGGAAAGATGTTCTGGTGCCTTGCTTTGCCTTGCTTTTCAGGGATGATTGGAAATACTGGCATTTTTAGTGGTGAAACTGGTTGATTTTATTTCCCACTATGAGTTGTCAAGACATGAAGATTGCTGTGCCCCTTTTAATTTTTAAAATGTTTACTTGCAGCTTCCAGGTGTGAGTGATTGTGTAGCTCCGCTAGAGAAGTCCGGCTTAATGTGTCGACAAGAAACCCTTGGTTTTGATCGCCATGGTAGAAAGTATTGGTTTCTATGCCGCAGAATATTTGTGTAAGTAAGAAAACCCTTCCTCTACTACATGTGTGTTCTTCTTCAGAGAATTTTCACCATCCTGAAAGTGTTCATTTTTAACTCTTACTTCAAATTTCACTTTAATATTACTACTGTGATTCCATACCAGCTGAGCCAAATTTGGATTGTTTGGGAGCTTGCCCCTGTGAGATTTTGATGGGGGGGTTATCTGAGTAAGTGTGTCAAGACAGCTATCAGATTTCCCTGCCTAAGATATTCTTCAGTCAAAAGTTGCATATAAGGTGTGTTGCAAGTACATGGTCATCAAGAAAGATTTCATGGATTTGATATAATATAATATATTACCCCGTTATCAGCCTTTTTCGGCTCTTTAGGGGGGATTTTTGTTTTGTCTGGAACTCTTGCTTACGTGTTTACTTTTTGCTTTTTGGGATAGGATAGGGAAGGAAGGAGGCGGCTGTGGCCTTTTTAATTAGGAAGCAACCCCGGAATTCTCCTGGAGGGACCGTGGGAAACCACAGAAAACCACAGTTAGAGTTGCCGGCCCCGGGGCTCGAACCCAGGACCTCCCGATTAGCAGTCGGACCCTATAGCAGTGTAGCCACTCCGCCAAACTGCTTTGGTTGAGATTGCATGGATTTTAAAACCCTATAACTCAAAAACTTGTAGACATATCTAAATTATTTAAGTTTTGAAATGTTAAGAAATGTGTGAAGTTTCGGTCTTACCTTCATATGTTTCGGTCTTACCTTAGTATGTTTCGATACAGTCATTGACCACTTTCGACTATTGTTAATTACATGCAAGATGGATAAACACAGTATGGTGGCCAAACTCCCTTGATACGGTAGAATGCTGAAGTTGGTCCAGCCACTGGGCGCCACTGGTGCTGCTCCACATAGTATTGTATACGGGGTGAAGGGAAACTTGCGCCAAATCGCCAGGTAGACTGATAGTACTTGCAAAACTAATATAGGAATGTGCAATTAGTTTTGGGCTTTGTTGCGTAGTTAATGTGTACAGGGCCTTCAAAGTTTCGTGACGTCACATCCGTTCCGCCATCTTCTAAGAAGCAAAAGTCAGTTCGAGGACCTCCAGTCCCTTGCATTGGTACCCTAACACATCGTCCATGTGCAAAAGGCGATCAAATCCCGCCAGAGTAAGAATCTGGGTACGACACCCATGCACTTTGTCGTTTTTGCCTCATATTCCACCATTTGACTCTACACTTTAAGGCGCCATACACATTAACTACGCAACGGAGCCAATAACTAATTTCACATCCCTATATTAGTTTTGTGAGTACTATCAGTCTACCTGGCAATTTGGCGTGAGTTTCCCTTCACCCTGTATACGGTGATTTGCACTTTTCAGTTGCCTTTCACTTGCAGACATTACTTTCTTTCAAATCCAGTATATCAATTTCATTGAGTGAGGTGGAGAGGTGCTGTGGTAAGGCTTGTACCCAGAGATAGAAAAGTCCCCTAGTTTGATCCCAGGTGCTGGTTTCCCTTTCTCATCTTATAGGGAGTTTAAGCGATTCTCTGGAATTTCCACTAGCCTATATATTTTTGCTTGTCCAATGCAATTCAATGCCATGGGTACAGAAAAAGGGTTAATTACTAAAACCACAGTTTTAAAATACATATGTACATGGTTGCATGTTCCCTTGTTGGGTATTTAAATAGATAATAAAATAAAGAAATAATTATATTGGTCTTATAAAAGATAATTTTGTGATTGCAGCGAGGATTCCAGTGAAGAGGTGTGGTACTATAGCACATCTCAGCAATTCGAAGACCTATTGGACCACCTAGATCCTGACTTTTATGAGGCTGATCTATATGCACAGTTCAAGGAGCAGAAGTCAGAGATTTTTCGACAAATGGAAATAACCGAGAAGCTCACCGAGTCCCATAAAGGAATCAGAAAGACCTACTTTGAAATGGATCATGGTGAGATTATTACTGCAATGTTTAAGCTTGATTGGAATGGGGTTGGGGTATACCTTAACTACTGTAGAGAGTATGCATACATTAGAGTAAAAAAGAGGAAATATTTTTAACATTTTATCTATGCTACGTAATCTGAAGACAAATTGCTATGCTATGAAGGCCCAATATGCAAGTTTTGATTGCAGTTCGCAAGTGATCAGTGTGGTTTCCGCAAGTGATGTTTCATGCTGATCATTTGAATGTTAACTTAGATATGAGGAGTCAGTGCTCTAGTATCTTGCAATAGTCTTAGAGAAATTGCTTGCATTCCATGTCTACCACCCCAATTTTCTAGATTAGCAAGAATCAACATGTGACTGGAGTTGCTATGGGTTTGTTTGCTAGCCGCTTTTCTGCCAGGCTCAGTCTTCAACAAACTGCTTACTAGCAGTGTGGCTGGCCCAGCCCCCCGCAACTTGCTCTCTTTTCCCATGCTCTTAGCTGGTCCTCTCACCCTGGATGTAGAGTCCGAATACCCGGATGTAGAGCTCTGTACCAAATTGCATTCGGGGGGACGTCTCTGAACCGTTCTGAACCCACCTATATTGTCAACTCCCATCAGCCCCTGTTTGCAGAGCCACTGCACCAGCCACCCGAATGCATGTGTAGGGGTTTTGTGATTATCGGTTATTATGTATAGATAATGAAAAAAATTTGGGATTGGGAGTTATTAAGTATTAATGGTAGATGTGTTGTTATGACATTATTGTTTGATTGGCCCAAATCGCATTTGAGTGGTTGATGGATGGATCTGCAAACGGGGCCTGATGGGAGTTGACAATATAGGACAATAATGGTTCAGCGATGTCCCCCTGAATGCGATTTGGTACAGGGCTCTACATCCTGGTATTCGGACTCTACATCCAGGGATAGCGGACCAGCTAAGCGCCGGCCTTCCCCGTATGGCTAAATAGGAAGTTGCAGGTTTTTACCGTAACTTCAGGGACAGGACTTGACCCTGTGGATATTTCTCTGTCCCCACAGTGATACACACGGTATTTGGCACTATTGCTGTGGGGATGCGTCCCCACAGTTACGTATAGCACCATTTTACAAAGGTCCATTTATCTCAGCCTAGGTTATTAGGGTAGGGTAGGTTAGGTAGGTTAGTTTAGTTTACTTTACACTTGTGTCGAAAGTCGAAAAAGGTGTTTCACAAGTCCTCATAGGTATTGGACCACAGGACTGCGTGTGTGTGTGTCTAGCAGGTTACTTGACTATCATAAAAGAGGGTCGTGACCCGAAAAAGGTTGGCAACCACTGTCTTAACAAATCATAGCGAATGCAGGTTTTGATCTAGTCTGTAACCCGGAATACCCCCACATCCACACTGAAGAAAAAAAAATCCCCACCTGGCTACTCCACTTATCTTAATGGTAAACATAG
>KZ538563.1:50382-61560 GCA_000934665.2 Catajapyx aquilonaris
GGAGGTATCGCGAAATTTTGAAAGGGGCTGAAAATGAGACCCTTCCTGGAATTTATTTCTGGTCAGTGGATGGGGTCCAAACCTAATAAATATGTATATCAAATGAAAGGGAATGACGAGGAGAATGCAACAATGTCATTAATTTTCCTTGAAAATGTAACCAGAAAAATTGTGTATGGCATTCCATTTGTCACATGCTCAGTCACACGTCCAAGGATTTGGACCTCGACAATTTATTATGTATTGTGTAACCTCGGTCATATTTGGTGACGGGAGTTGTTACCCTCACAAGGTTTAACATGTTCAGTTTGAAGCCTGGTTCATGCGTGGCTCGCAAGAAAATGAGATGTTTCGCGGATGGATTACTAATTTTCGGGGACCCAAATTCTTGGACATTTGAAGGATGGAATACAACACACATTTTTTTGTTACATTTTCAAGAGAAATCAATTCCATTGTTGCATTCTCCTCGTCTTCCTTCTTCTTTTGAATTACGTTCATTGGGTTTTGACCACTTCCACTAACTGACAAAAATTGGCCAAAAAAGGGCGCCTTTTTGTCCCTTCTAAAATCCCACAAGTGTCCCCCTCCCATGGTATTACGCAATATGGCTGGAAATTTCATACGCAGCGTTATGGCATAGGTGTGTACAGCTGTGATATTTTTCACCAAAATCCGAGATGGTCTAGCAACATATTGGACAACTTGATTGAGAATCCAATATTTCAAGGACGTCTGTTAAAAACAAAGTTCAGAGAAGTGAAGGCCATTATAAGTTACGAGTGACCCAAAGAACACGGGGAAGGCCTTGCTCTTACTGGCGTGCAGGAAGCTGAGGGGGAGTGGTGGCTGGGGGCAGCTTGGCTATGTCGCAAAGGCAGATTGATTTTTTGGATTTTGGAAGGGGGTATGCTGTACCAACCTAACCCATCCAAGCCTAGCCTTCCTTCCTTGCGGATACAGACCTATATTAGCGACAAAGTCCGCGGCCCCACTGACTACTACCCTCCCGCACGCCAGTAAAAGCAAGTACAGCCGAACGCGGATATAGCGATGAATTCCCATTGACAAAAAAATGTCACGTAGCGTAATAGGCTAATCATACGTAAATGTAATTTTGCGTCATTAATTAATATATAATAATATTTATGCTGAGGTTCTCTGAGACATGATTATGATTTTAAGGGTTCTGCAAGAGTAAAAAGGTTGAAAAACGCTGCTCTAGATGTTACCTTGTACAGTACCCTCCATTAATAACTATGCACAGACATCGCCACTTTGGCGGGAACGAGCAGAACTAGGCGTGGACAGGCAGTGTTCAAAATACTTGGACAGCTCAAGACTGCTCACGAGACTGCTCTAGACGGCTCAAGCTATCGCAGTGGACTCAAACGCTTCCTACAAAGATAGATCATAAATATATCATATGTATCGATCTATGCCCTATGGGATGGATTATAAAACTAAATTTGCGATTCCTCTTAATGCACTGAAGTTGTAAATCGGTTATTACACAGAGCACGCTAATGCTTATTAATATTATTGTCTTCTGTTAACGTGCTGCTGTATAGGGGACTTTTTGGAGTGCTTGTAAGCTGCATCACTCTTCTCTCGTCATTTAACATTTAAATTTAGGAGTTATCTAATAAGGAAGAATAAGGTGTCTGCTGAGCTCAATATTGAATGTCATTTATTACCAATGAGGGTTGCATTTTAAAAATACACTGTAGCAAAATGAAGTAAGTAATACAGGGTGGTGCAAAAGATTGGGTGTACGCAACAACTCTCATTCGAGAGACTCCCATATGACTCTGACTAGTGATTGGCAATGGGTGATATTCAATGTTGAACCCAGCAGATCGTACTCCTTCTCTATAAGGTAACTCCTGAATTAAAAAGTGAAATGATGAGAGAAGAGTGATGCTGTTTACACGCCCTCCAAAAAGTCCCCTAAGCAGCCGCACATTAACAGGAGATAACAATAACATTAACAGGCATTTGCGTGGTCTGTGTAATAACTGGTTCAGAACCTCAATACATTGATAGGAATCGCAAGGGCCTTATAATTCATCCCATGGATATATCTGTGATCCATCTTTGTAGCAAGTGTTTGAATCCACCGCAATGTCTTGTGCAGTTGTGCTGTCCAAGTATCTTGGACACAGCCCGCCCGAGTCTAGTTCTGCTCGTTCCGCCAGTTGGTGATGTCTGTGCACAGCCATTAATGCAGGGTAGTGTACAGGAATCCAGGATTAGTATTTTATCTGTAACTGTAAAATCTTTTAAGGCTTAACTAGTTTCGCTTTTTACTCGGCACATCTATATTAACTTAGGGCCGGTTTCACCGAGCTCAGTTTATGATAAAACCAGGGTATTTCTCAAAATCCCTATCTATTTGTATGGATTTTCCTGAATAAATCTGGTTTTATCATATACCAAGCTCGGTGAAACCGGCTCTTAGTAGCAATTTCGTGAGTTTTTGCAAGCAAAGTTTTACATGTATTTTTATATCTTCAGGGACCTTCTTTTTTAAATTGGGAATGGAAGGAACCTACAAGGCATACACCAATATGTACAGCCTGAACATTGCTGCACTGAGCAAGATGCAGCACAATGAAGAGCGAGACAAGCGGCGACACCTTTCACACAAGTTCTCACTAACAACAGCGTCTGAATTTAAGTGGCATGGAGCTCTCACTGGTAAGCTATTAAATGTGGATATTGCCAAAGGTTCAAGTTCTCGTTTTGTAATTTGAATTTTGGCAATTATTTGACAGGAAGAAAGCATTATTTTCTCTATTGCCTAATGTTATTCATACACATATTGTTGCTGTCCATTTCTGGAACTTCCAGCACAAAATATTTATTTGAGGTAGGTATTGGATAAACTCCGTGAAAGGCTCGAAAAAATTTATCAACGACTTTATATTGTGAAACATTGATGGCATATTAATCTAGAGCCATGTATTAGGTATTTTTAGTCATAAAATAATTAAGACATGTAGGCCAAAGGATACTAGGCAAACCTACCATTAATGGCGTCAATGGTAAAGTTGTCCCATGAGCACTTGGGCATGGACTGTACTTGCATCTTAGCATATATATGGAGTCAAAGGAACAGCATATAATGTTACAAAATAAGCCAGGATCTTGAGTCTACTAGAGATCATGATCCGGATTGCCCTCTGGTGTGTCCTCCAAGGGGCATGATGTTTAGGAACAGGTTCTGACAACCAAAGTAACTTTTCTTACCCTCCTGAATTTTGAAAATTTTTGGATTTTCTAATTCTGCTTGGCCTATAGTGCTGAGAAAACATCACCTCTGCTGCTAATTTTCACATTAGCAGGGTGAAAATACAGCCAAAAGGCTATATTCCAAAGTCACAACACCTGCATCCGGTCGTGAGTCGCCGGCCATCGCCAACGAGGGATAAATATGGTACAGGCAGGCTGTAAAGATCCGCCATCTTTGATGGTTTTGGCGGCCAGGCCGTGGCACTTCAAGGCAAGAACACGCGCGAATTTGAATATTTTTGCCGTATGAGCTCCATTAATGCACTTTTCTACATATTAATTCCGTAAGCACGGCAAAAAAGTGCCACGGCCTGGCTGTCAAAACCATCAAAGATGGCGGACCTTTACAGCCTGCCTGTACCCTATTTATCCCTCGTTGGTGCTGGCCGGCGACTCGCGACCGGATGCAAGTGTTGTGGCTTCGGAACATCACCTTTTGGCTGTATTTTCACCCTGCTAACGTGGAAATCAGCAGCGGAGGTGATGTTTTCTCAACACTATAGGCCAAGTAGAATAATTAGAAAATCCAAAAAATTTCAAAATTCAGGAGGGTAAGAAAATTTACTTTGGTTGTGAGATGCATCCACAGCTTTCTCCCATTGCCCCCCTACCCTGCGCCTTACTCAAAATGCAATCTGTAAATTTTGTGGCATTGCCAGATGAAGGTGTGGTACTTTGATTGCAATTTAAGTATGCAATTGGTAATCATTAATGGAACATAAATATGTGCGTCAATAGTACTTGCCCAACACCAATGAAGTTCGCCTAGCACGAAAATCACGTGCATGTCGATGTTACGAATACGGATTACTTGAGAACGAATCATGTTTTAATCACACAACTTATATGCTAATGAGCCACATGGAAGAGCAATGTTGGGGCGAGATATCAATGCATTTATTAGTGGAACAAGATGAATAGGACAGCATTTATTTAGCATGCTGGGGGCAATGGAGTTTGCCCAGAGTGCTAAACGCACCACAAAGTTCACCCACTGTTAAATACAGACTGATGCGGTTGTGCCAGATGGGAAAAATAGTGCAGGTCTCTTGCCCTGTGCCACAATGCCATTACTCATTGCACTCTGTGTCTGAAAATAACAATCACAGGAGGTGGTCAGCCCATTCCTCCAGAGGTATGCAAGGTGATATGGAAGAGCTCTGAAGAAGGAAAGTCTGCGTATGTGGTTGGACAAGAAGGGCATGGGCCATGCTCCATGGTAAGGGGCATCGCATGAAGTAACAAAACCACAAGAACCATCCAGAAAAACCTTATTATGGACATCACCAGGCAACAGCAGCAAGGAAAAACTTAGAGCTGAAAAAAAAGTGTTGCAAAATTGGCGAAAGGAGCAGCTATCATCAATTTTAAAATGGTCAGAGGTGACCCAAAAGGTGGTCCCCACAACAACCTGCATCCGTGACATGAAGGTGAACTTTTATACGTAACTTCTCAAAGACTAACGGGGAATTCATGAAATCAGGACCTGCCCTCTTGACAATAGGGCAAGAAGGAACCTCTCTTGATGGTACTGGAACAGGAAAAAGACTTGCTTGGGAGAAGGAATGGAAGCATTGGGCACATCAGACGTGGAATTAGACAAGTTTCGCGATTAATTAGTCAGTACAGGGACATCCATAATCGAGTACTGCAAACAAAGGAAGAGGCATACCATCCCAATGTCTCACTAGAACCATCAAACATGCACACACCATTATGGTGTGGGGATGCATGGGTAGTGTCGGCCTTGGCAACTTTCACGGCCTCAGTGGCAGCATCGATACAGCCATGTTTCAGGATATTTTGAGAGGCCATCTGCTGCGTGTGCCCTCAATAGCAACCTTACATCTGGATGTCAACGTAATATTTCAACGGGACTTTACAGATTGCCAAAACAGAGGAAGCAGACAAGGGGATTGACATTCTACGTTGCCATTGAGCAGCGTGGACCTCAATCCGATTGAGATAGACTGGAAAATCATGAAGAAGGTACTTCAGGAAACATCCTTGCAGTAAGGCATCCCTTGAGAGTCAAACTACGGGAGGTTCGGGATACCATCACTCTAGCTGAGTGCCAGAGCTCATTCAACACATGTCGTGTTGTGTGGAGGCCATCATTGCTGTCCACGGCGATGTCACCTGCTTCTAGGCGAACTTTGTGGCGCGTTTAGCACTCTGGGCGAACTCCATTGCCCCCGGCACGCTAAATAAATACTGTCCTATTCGTCTTGTTCCACTAACAAATGCATTGATATCTCGCCCCAACATTGCTCTTCCATGTGGCTCATTAGCATATAAGTTGTGTGATTAAAACATGATTCATTCTCAAGTAATTAGTATTTGTAAAATCAATATGCAGGTGATTTTCGTGCTAGGCGAACTTCATTGGTGTTGGGCAAGTAGTAGTTATTAGTCTTCTGTTCATCTGGTAACCCTTTTTGGATCAAAGTGGAGACAGTGCGCCTAGGCTGATCTGAAGCTTTGAAGATCTACATTAATTTACATCTAAATCTGGTGCTAGTGGAGCCAAAGTATAATGGGGCCACAATTAAGTTGCCAGGATGAAGATAATACAGGGTGTTTCACTAAGTAGTCCTCCTGAAGAATCGACCATATATTTTTTACCACTCTGCCTAGAAACGTGATGTTTGGTTTAAAAGTTACCTTAGTTCATGGGAATGTAGCACAATTCACAATAAATGCTGTAATTGACCATTCAATGACCTCCATACGCACTCGAACCCGACTCAACGTGATGCTCCTTATTGTCGAATCTCCTCCGCAGAATATTGTCATAAATTATCCAGATTGCTGCACTGATGTTGCTTTCCAAGTTTTCTGACGTCTACTGTAGGCTCATTGATGTAAGCACAACTCTTCAAATATTCCCATTTGCGGCTTTTTGGCAGGTAAAAACAGAATGCCCAGTTTCTTGTGACAAAATCGAAGTTACTTTTTCGGTCATGCCAGCAGCCTGTGCTTCCCTTCTTCGATTTTTTCTTCCGAGCAATTCCATGATAATGTCAACCTGGCAGGGGTTACAAAAAACTTATGGTAGGAGAATATATATTGCTCTGTGAGTCAATTTGTTACATGAAAACACTGTTCTGGCAATGGACCCTGTGTAAGACAGTGTCACAACCTCATATAATTCGCAGGAATTTCATATAATGTAGTAAACCCCTTAAGGCTGTTTGAATTATGTCACGCCCCTAATGCACACAATGACCATGCTGGTCTTGCGTGTATTTGAAAGGTCATTTAACACACTAGGTGAAAGATCAGATCCTTCTTGTTCCCTGTGCCATAGGTATTACATTATCACTTGCATATTACATCGCAGAACCAGTGATCTGACCCCACTTGCGTGTGCGATTGTCAAGTCCCAAATGCTGGAATTGCTCTTCCTCTAAAGGAGGTCATCTTCCATTGCATCGGTCCAAAACACTCAGTGCAGCAATCCTGACTATTCATGTTTATATTCTGTGGAGTGCTTTCAATCATGAGGAGCGTCGAGTCGAGTCCTGTTCAAGTGCGTATGGAGGTCGTTGAAGGTCAAGTACAGCATTTATTGTGCATGATGCTATATTCCCATGAACCGAGTTAGGTTTTAAGCCAAATATCATGTTTCTAGGTCAAATAGGAGGAAAAATTTAGTCGATTCTTAGGGAGGACTACCTAGTGAAACACCCTGTATTATAGTACAAGGGCTCTTCAAAAAAAAAAACTAAACTAAACTAACTTTTAAAACAGGGCGTCACACCGCACAATGAGGGTATTGAGGCTACTGACAACACCTAGCAACGTGTCTTGACAACAAATTGCCATTTGCCACGTTCCGCTATGACCATTGGTCATCGAGATACCTCCACTTAAGTGAGCACTTGCACAAGCTGTTCATCGAATTAGTCAGAAAGTGAAAATGAGAGAGCTTTAAAAGAAAGGGTTTGTGGGAAATTTCACTAAAATATTGGTAAAATATTTACAGAGACATTTAAATTACTTGACCAAGCATTCTTGGGAAGGGTCTCCTCGACCAAAAGAGGCACATATCAGTCGGTCAAAGGTCAAGGTGATGTTGGTTAGTGTTTTTGGATTGGAAAGGCATTTTTCTTTATGAATTTGGACCATGTTGTCAGATTGGCAGACAAACAGGGTTGTACAGTCTTGGACATTAATCGAGGCATTCGAGGCACTGGTGGCTAGCGACATTTTCCGAAGCGGCAGAAGAAGGAATCGAAGATAAGGATACTACAAGGTGGGCGAGCTAGATTCCTTCTTCTGCCGCTAGCATGTCGCTAGCATGCAATATTCCTTGGCTCTGACAGTTACTGTTAGAGGGGGAAATCCGGAGGGAGGGAGGAGAAACAAAATGTTGCATCATTTTCGAAATCTTTGCCGATGGGCCAAGGTTACTCAAGCAAAAAACAAAGCGCCTCAGAATTAATGGCCAGGGCTATTTTTTTGACCCCCTCTTCCTAAATCCTGTCGACGACACGTGTTCTCAAGGTTCCTCAATATACCATCTCGGTACCATCTTGATACCATCTGGAAGTATGGGCCATCTGTGTACTGACTACAGTTAGGACACGAGGCTCTGTAATGGTTGTGTCCTAACTCTGTACTGGTTAAGGCCACGTGTACTAGCTTGGAATCAGGACATAGTTGGTACATGAATTACAGTGGACAGAAAGTGCTTATGCACATGTAAATTTAATCCACTTAATCATCCAGTTTTTGGAAATTAAATATGAGGAAATATCAAGACACTGTTAAATATTTGACTGCATTATTTTCTCAGCCCGAACTGATTTTCAAGGACTTTTTTTTAGTTAGTTAGTTAGTTACCACGTCATATGGCTGGGCCCATTTAGGGGGGAAGGGGATTTTGTTAAAGTGGAACATCCAACGTTTGACGCCCTGGTCCTGGGGCAGGGTGACAGGGAGGGGATGTGAAGTGCATTGTCATTTGCGAAGGTCATTTGTGAGCTCCCCTGGGTGGTTAGTCTAGCAGAAATCCCACCTAAGATATAGCCGGAGACAACCCCAAACTCCGCACAAGATAAAAGGGGGGCATTCCCGGGCTTGGGATCGAACCCGGGACCCTGCCATCCGTGGGCACATACATTACTGCAGCACCACTCCGCCTCCCCAATTTTCAAGGACCTTGGATGCAGTTCTTCAAAATGCATGAAATGTTTTCTACGTTAGGTTAATTTTAAAATGGTGAGCCTGGTCAGGAGTGAAGCAACTTGAAAGTGCAAATATTTTTCATGACAATGCACACAATTGTTAAGCTTCGACTAACAGGATGCAATTATTATATCATGACTATGAAATACCAGTACATCATTGGGTAACAGGATAATTTTTAGGCTGCCCAAAAACCTAACCACAGAAAGCAGAAATGAATCATTCCTACAGTGTTGATCCGGGACTTGGTGTGACATAAATATCATTAATTTTATGCCAATATTGCAGCAACTCTATGCAGAGTGAACTTGTAATTTGCATTAATGTTTGGTGATAAATTACAACTGTGTCACAGGCTCAAGTCATTACATCAGTCCAGACGTGTTTGAAGATCGTAATTAGAAAACTTGACACCAGTGGAAATACAAAATTCATTTATGACATACCCGAGGACATACCTAAATGTAGAGGCCATATTATAGACCCACGTCCCTAGCAGGAGCCAATTGCAGAGGGCTGTTAAAATTTGGGGGGGAAATATTTATTTTGTCACTGTTATGTTATTTCACTTGACCCCACTGAAACTGAAAATTTGAACTCACAAACCATAGAGTAGTTCAGTAAATTTGGGTAATAAGTAACTGAAGCAGTTTAGTGGCATTGACAAGGTGTTCGACTTCTAATCGGGAGGTCCTGGGTTCGAGTCACGGGGCCGGCAATCCTAACTGTGGTTTTCTGTGGTTTCCCACGGTCCCCCCAGGATAATTCCAGGATTGCTTCCTAAATAATAGGCCAGAGCCGCTTCCTTCCTTTCCTTTCATTGTCCCGTCCATGAGGAGGTGCGGTGTCGGTGGGAAGTTTCTGACCCGAATCTAGGGGGCTCATCTTGCCGAGTGGGCCCCCTGAGGGACTGCACATGACCCCCAACTTGAGTCATTGCACTTGCACCAGTGTCCTCCCCTCATTATCCCTATCCTGTCCCCTTGCACTGGAGGAAAGAAAAATGATACAAGAAAATTGATGGTGGTGTACCACCCCCCAACATGGCCCATGTAGGCCTATCACAGGGTAAAACAAATAAAAGAACAAAATTTAACAAAATTGGGTAATAAGTAAGCATATGGAAAAGTTGTGCCTTCAGGTGGTCTTATTTGGTTCCTGCACCTTCCACATAGTTTCCTTGAAGTCCTCATCTTGCTAGTAGAACAATACAAGATTCAATTAGTAGTTCTAATGTTGTGTACTTCAAGCAATTGTCTTACTGGCTGCTTAACAATTTCATTAGCTGGCATTACATAGCTCTAGAACTCTGCACATGTAATACATCTGGGCCAACTGGAGTGTGACTTTTAAAAGATTGGGTTGCAGTTGATGATTATGTCATGGCTGGTTAATCAGGAATATGGCAACAAAGCTGAGGGCTTCTGTGATATAATTGGGTTTCAATCATTTGTCAGTATTGTGACAAATAACTGAGATTTCCTGTAGGTTTCAGTGTTGCAACCAAAGGCCACCTGTTTTGTTGGTTGTGGAACATGTAGTCTCTGATGTCTGACATGCAGCCACTTATTTCAGGAACGAGAGCCGCTTTGGTCAATACATTGCGACAGACCCTGATACAGCTGGAAAATAATATTCCTGCAACTCTTATGCACACAAACTGGCACCTTCTACGGAAACCGTGGATGCTAGCTGTGACATCAGCAGTCAATCCATGGGAGTTTTCTCGAGCTGTGATTGTATTGGAAACCTGCATCAGGCCTGTTGTATATAATCCCGTATGGAGTGAATACCTGGGTAAGTGGATAAGTTATATGAAGGACACAAGAGAGGTGACTGTATATTTGTTCCTTACAGGACATGTTCGCCTAGAGAGGCTTACTGCAGCTGAGCGAGAGGAGCGGAAAAAAATTGACAAGAAAGAAAAGAAAGAGAAGGAGGAGGAGGAAGAACGCAACAGGCTGGCAGTTCATTTTGTGAAGTATCCCTTAGGATTAAAGCACAATGTGAGTGTTAATTACCTTCATGATGTGCCTTTGAATATTAATTTTATTGTTACTGTGTGTTCTCCAGATATGGAAGCAGAAAGGTGAAGAATATCGAATCCATGGACAGTGGGGTTGGTTGTGGCTCTCAGCAACTCGGACATATCGTTTGGTAGATGCTCGCACTGTGGGTCTTCGAGCAGGTCCTGCTAAGTATGCAAGCCTCAAAGTGAAGCAGGAGAAACTTGTTTCTGAACTAGATCCTGAAACAGGGGAACTGAGAGATGTGCCATGTAGTAGCTCAGTGTGTGATGAGCCTAAGACACGATTTCAAGCTGATGATGTACTGAATGGGTTCCCTAAGGGTGAGTTCATCTCACAACCGAAGTGACTTTTCTTACCCTCCTGAATTTTGAAATTTTTTGGATTTTCTAATTCTGCTTGGCCTATAGTGCTGAGAAAACATCACCTCCGCTGCTAATTTCCACGTTAGCAGGGTGAAAATACTGCCAAACGGCGAAGTTCGGAAGCCACAACACTTGCACCCAGTCGCGAGTCGCCGGCCATCGCCAACTAGGGATAAATAGGGTACAGGCAGGCGGTAAAGGTCCGCCATCTTGATGGTTTTGCCATGGCACTTCACGGCAAGAACACGCGCGAATTTGAATATTTTCGCCGTATGAGCTCCATTAATGCACTTTTCTAC
>JYFJ02002180.1:0-61505 GCA_000934665.2 Catajapyx aquilonaris
CCATGTGGGAACAGGTGTGCGTATAGCGTGAGCAACCGCAGCAGCCTCTCATCTGGTTAACTGTGCCCGCCACACCTCTGCGTTACTCTCCTATACGTACACACTTGGCTAAGGTTGTATACGTCCTTCTTTCAATTCTCCCGTGAACTAGGAACCCCTCAGGACTAATGGTAGAGGACCAAAATAAGTATGGCCGCGTCAAGCTGTCAACTCCTGCATACGGTGATCTTCGATGCCTTACACAGGTGATACGAGGTGGGCCGGTTGACAAACTGAATGAGTTTTGTCCACTGGAATGTAGTACGAAGGTCCAATAGGTGATATTGCAAGTTGAGCCGCACGCCTACATCTTGACGCATTTTGGAGGAAGCTTTGGGGCAAACTGTTCTGGGAATGTCAGCCAAGTAACGTTGCCTAGCCAAACGGGGGCAGTATTGGCACGTGTATTTTGATGATGGGAGGGGGTGTCTCCTTGACGCCTCCGTTCCCATGTTACTTGCCCGACACGCCTGGGTTGACCCCGAGTTGGGCATCTTGCGAGAAGCGAAGGCAAGAAGGGTCGTACTACCCCCATCTCCGCCTGTGTCACTGTGGGATACCGAGATGTCAAGCTTGTCGAGAGAGCGAGACCCTGAGTTAACGAACAGCGGTTACTTGTTCCCAGACGCAGGGTGTTCACCCATTTACGCAGAAATTTTATAGGTAGTAAGGGCGCATCGCATTCTTATCCCACGCTCATCTGCCGCATGCACAGCTTAGCTCGCTGTGAGGGATGTGTGTTGGAGGGGAAGGTGATGGTGTTCTGCTGGGGATCAATGTTTTTGGTTAATGGGGAACAGGGAACAAGTCAGGGGACAATTGAGCCATTTAGAGCTCTTGTTGTTTAAATTGGTAGGAGATTGTTGACATACTCAAAGGAGGAGCAACAACATCAAGTCTGACAATGTAACGTTTTGTTTAGTTTTTATTGTGTTGTTGTTATTTTGTTTTCATTTGGGTTTAATTAGCTTTGGAGGAGTCCATGGATGGCGAGTAAAAGTAGGAGCCGAGTGCCGAGACATGATGATAAACGTTGTTTGAATACATTTTGAAGATTGACCAAGGGGCCCAGGTTCACCTGAACAGTAAGCCAAAGGAATTTAGAGTCGTAACATTAGCTTCATGTTTCGAAGGGCTCTATCCGCCAGGACCTCCTAGTTATTCAAGTTGTATAATCTTGATTTTGTACTTTGGGGTTTATAGTGTGCCATGTATTAGTGTGTGATTTAATCTTGTGTTAACTGCTGTACTTAGTAGCGGAAAAGGTGGAGAAAATTATTTTTGTTTCCAAACAAAACAGGGGTGATGTGAAATGTACTGGGGTATCTTTGTTTTGGGGGGAAAATGGCTGTTGGTGTCAACCGCCGTTACAAAAGAGAATGCAACCCAGATAACACTGTTTGTTTTTCTTTAGCGGAAGTAGTAGTGACGATACGAAGTTGTAACCTTCGGATTCCGCCGTGTCAGTGTTATCACATCAGCTGTTTATGGAACGTGTAACTTGACTTTGAATTTTTTTAAGGCTTGCAGTTAGGGGCGAGTTTTTGTTTTAGCCGTAATTGTTTTGAGGAGTAGTTAATTGCCGGGACGTCAATTCTAAGGAAGAGGGATGTTACATTTAAGGCTAAAACCCTGTTTCTTTTCGGCAATTATATACGTTCTTCTAACGTTGTGCTGAAAGGGCTCTGACCTGAACTCTATTTAAGGGGGTTTGTGGTAGCATGAGTGCTCCACATCCAGGGCGAGTCATTCTTCTAACACAGTGTGGATTCATGACCTTTTAGGCTGACCACACTGTTGCCCAACTATTCAGGATGACCTCATCTTGTTAGTTTCCCTCTGAGTAGTCAGCGGACCCTATGAACCCGAAATACTGGGAAACATCCTTTTTCCAAGATCACGTTTCCTGTACACGTACTAAAGTCATGTGAATCCTGGAGGGCGGTGCTCTCAGGATTCTCACGCCCTTTAACTTCCAGCCTGAGTTCCATAAATAGGGGATGGGTTACTAGAGAGGGGGCATTCGGAATTGGGGCAGTTTTCTATTCTGTACGAGAGTTGCGAGCACTTGGCTGTGACCAAGGAACTTGAACTTTGGGAGGGGAGTCGTTCGGTGGATGTCGGGGCGGACGGGCTTCGGCCACTGAAGACCTGAAGCCCTGACCAGACGCCCTACTCCGAGGAGGACGGTCACCATCCGTAGACATCGGGACATCTACCAGGATCAAGTCAGAGTCGACTAGGTGAGATGTCTACCCGCGAACATGGTTGTAGTGACAATAAATACCTGTGTTTGGTGGAACCCTGTTGTTGATGACTCCGTTATTCCCTGCTGAGCTCTTTATCCGTTAAATAGATCAGACGGTACGGAATAGGAACCATAGCAGGTTGCCTATTCGCAGTAATTCGTAGTGGTACGCCCTCAGGCCAAGTTAACTTCAGTTAACTTAATCCTAATTAACTACGAATCTACAACAATATAAAAATGAGAACAAAGACATTCCTTTCAATAAAAAGGTAGCAAGACCTCCGTGCCGGAATTAAATGCAAAGTAGGCCTACTCTGTCATTTGTGTTTGAACATGCCTGTTTCCGAACATGCTTGTTGTTCATTCATCAGCCACTAATTAACACTAGATAATTATATCGTCAAGTTAAGGCACTGACACAGTGGGCAACTGACAAGGGCAACTGACATCTTGCTGATAAAATATTCATGATATCCCAATTGTCACATTTAGTGATGGTTCAAGTGGATGTTGTGTGGTTGCATCACTACTATCTTCAGCTCCCTTGAACTGCGCCAATATTATGAAATACGTGCAGATGGTGCCCAGGAGCTGCAACAGAGTGTGATTACTAATTGAGTGTAGGAATATACTCAGAGAATGCCTAAATAGTTGACTTACCGAGGTGACCAACCCTTGTTTGATTGAGAAGAAGTGTGAGGCTGTGACTTGGATGGGAGGACCCAACATCAGCTGTAGCATTGATCTGGCCTGAAATTTCCCCATGCAGGTTTAATATGCAGGCTGACACAACAATGAGATGACATAAATTCGGCTCATTTATCTGATTGCCATTACCAATGGTTATTTCATTGGATCCCGTCTATATCAACTGTATAATTATGTCAAAAGTGCCTCAAACATCAGCTGATATACTTGGAGGTTAGATGATCTGCACTTCAGACCCATCCCGCATTTTTTGACAATGATCCATAACAATTTCCAGGTAGGTCTCCCATGCAGAATTTTTATGACTTACACATGTTATGTGGTTATTGTTGGAAGAATATGTTCGGATGCGCACCAGATCCGTTGCACTCTCTGCAGCCTGTGTTACAAGATAATCAATTATTATTAATGAAACTCGTTTGTGAAGGGTATGTGTTTGTTTGCTGGTTTGTGGGTACGTTCAGCTTTGTTATACTTGTGAAAAGCGAGTTAATAGATTGGAGTCTCACCTTGACAGATATATTACCCAGAAGCATTGTGAGTAGAAGAACACTGGCGGAATTGATCACGATGTACAGAGTATTTGCCGTGGCATCTAACGCGCTTATGGTAGGTCCATATGAATAGACCACGTAGTACAGGATAGAGATGGTGTCCAGGAGAAAAGCGGAGTATCTGACAGTCAGAATGTAGCCGTACACCTTTCCAAATTCCTCCATGGCGTCGCACAGATCAACAAAATTCTTGCAGGCCAAATCGAGATCCTGCGTGGATCCAGAATTGGAGTCTTTATCGGTCGGAGTTTCTATGTCCCCACACACGCTGTGTACTATGGTGTTGACTCTTCCGAAGCAGTTCCGGAGAGCCAGAGCAAAGAAACACACTTGGGTCATCGTCAAGGTGATGACGTATGAGCTTTGCGTCAGCAGAAACATGAGCAACACATCAGACGGGGAAGCATCCCTTGATATTATCTCAATGTAAAATGGTATCCAGGAAAGAAGCGTCACAGTGGTAACACACAGGCAGCCAATGACAAGAATGCATGATTGTTGTCTTAGCCTTGAGTTTGTGTCTGTTTCAACCAGCAAGTTCCCAGTAATGGTGGCTATTCTCTCCAAGAATCTATGTATGTCTCCCGCCTTGCCCTGAATTATTATGAAGGTTGCCAGAGGAAACAAGAGTTGTGCTGCGTACATTATTGTACTGCTGCACGTTGACGTGGTATCGCTTTTAATGAATGTCAGCCACGATGAAGGAGGTGACGCAAAGCAGTAAACGTAGCAGAATAGGAATGCGAATCCGTTGAGAAAAAAAGGCCACCTTAGCCACCAAGTCCCACGTTTTGTAGATTCCATTCTTATGAAGGAAACAGGCAGCATCCCTCCAACCACTGAGGACACTGCGATGGGCTGGAATGCCCACTTCACTGACTTCTTTTTTGGAGGAATCCACGCCTTCCTGGGTATGTTCACAGACACTTGATCCTGCATGTTTAGGAACACTCTAATACTCTGCACCAACACCAAGCAGTAGTCGTCATCGCAATGATTTTACCTCCTGTTTTACTGGTCGTCAACAACAATTCTCTTGCCCAAGGGATACATTGTGTAATATCTAGATGCATTTCATTTTTGCGTGAGAAATAGTGCCAGTTAGGCGCTCAATTATTCAGTGATGGTTCAATAACTTCTTGACTATACAGTTCCTGTGTACACATGTTGTGCAAGTCTGTTTATTATTGCCAGACTGATGCAAAGAGTATAGTAAATCACCATATTTATTATTAAACATTGCACACTTTACTGTAGGAGTGCTCACATAGTGGCATAAAAAATTCTTTGCGAATAATAAGAACACAGCGGGAAAATGACGTGAGTTTATAAAATAGACATCAAATTAACGATGGTTTTATTGCCAACAAATATTCTCAAATCTACAACATATTGCACGACAACAATTTGCAACTATTTTGAAGCTCCCTGTTAGCCCAGCATGCACCTAACCTAAACAGTGGCATTTCGAGCCGCATCTCCTTCTCCGGCTCCCTTGAACTGTGCCAGGATAATAAAGTATGTGGTTATGGTGCCCAACATCTGAAAGGTCGCATCTTAATAGACAGATCAAGAGAGAATGTGACAACAATACTCACGGACGTAACTAGCCCCTGCTTGATGGAAAAGAAATGAGAGGCTGTGATTTGGACTGGAGAGACCAATATTAGCTGAAGCATAGACTCAGCCTGGAATAATATAATGATACTGGTTACTACTTGCTAGGCTTATGATGCGGTGCACTGACTCTGAGTAACATCACTCTATGCTTACATGAATCACTTGGCTCCTGTTGGAAGAATATGTCCGGATTCGAACCAAATCAACTGAACTCCCGCTGGCCTTTGTTCAGAGCAAGCAAAAGTCAGTGTCATTAATTAATTAATTAATTAATTGAATCAACAATTCTGACACATATATGTTATTTCAGCCAACAATACTTACCTCGACTGACACTTGACCCAATAGAAGCGTTAGGAAGAGCACAGCACAAGTATTGCTCACAAGGTACAGAATATTTGTAATGATTTCCATCGTGCCTAAAATGTCCTTAGCTGTGTACACCATGTAGTACAAGATGGAAATGGTGCCTAGTAAAAACGCGCCGTATCTAACAGCCAGAATGTGTCCGTATATCTTCCCAAATTCATCCGCCGCCTCGCAAAGTTCCGCAAAATTCTTGCACGCCACATCCAGCCCTTCATGTGGTGAAAAAGCCCAAACGACACTTCCGGGGCGTGGTGTCATGCTGTGACACGTCCGATGCACTATGTCGTTGACTCCTCTGAAGCAGTTCTTCATGGCCAGAGCGAAGAAACACATTTGCGCCAAGGGCATGTTCAGCATGTAAGAGCTATGGGTCAACACATACACGAAAAAATAGTCTCCCGTCTCTGGGGTGCTACCTTCAAACTCCATCAGAAGGACCATCCAAGACAACGGTGATGTGCATACAACGCAAAGAGTACTGACCACCAGAAAGTAGGACGCATTTCGTAGCTTCAGGTTCGTCTCAGGTTTGGACAACAACTCCAAATCGACCGAGTTAATTGTCTTCAAGAATCTGTGTATCTCTGGAGTCTTTCGTAGAATCAGTACGAAGGTGACTAAAGGAAGCAAGAGCTGTGCACTGTACATTATTGCGTCGCTGGACATTGTTGTCGAATCTGACAGGAAGTATACCCAAGGTCTGGGTGTTGAGACAAAGAAGAAGTAAGAGTAGCAGAAAAGAAGGATAAATCCGTTTAGAAGAGTAGGCCAGTGTCGGTATAAGCATGTCTTACGTAGTGTCGATCCACGTCTGACGAAATAAGTAGGCAGCATCCCACCAACCACTGACAACACTGCGATCGGCAGAAATGCCCACTTCACTGACTTCTTTTTAGGAGGAATCCGAGCACTTTTAGACACGTCCCCTACTCTACCCTCCATGATCTGTTTTGCCAGGCTACCTGTGACAGTATGCAAAAACGAATGTGTCATTGCAGAGCAACACGACACCACAAGCCTTCACTTACCGATATGATGACATTTGCAATATGCATGAGTAGCGATGGTTATATACGCGATACGTGCCAGTTATCGATCAAGGGATAATAAATGAGTCTCTTGAGGGGAGATAGCTGTTAATATTTCAGAAGCGCACATGGACCTATTTATTTCACCTGGGCTTGTCGTGCATAGAGCAAGGACCAATAAACCCGTAGTATCAAGTTAAGGCAATGCCATCATCATATGATGCATAATCATGGCACTTCTTTTGATTATAAAATCATTCGTTGGTTGACCGAGGCTTCAGATGCGCAATGGGAGGAGGCAGTGCCTCTGGTGGGTTGGAGTAGGAAATATTCATTTGCTTGTTGTCGGCGAGTTCGTATTATTTTAAGCTTTCAAAATATTGAATTTTGCCCGTGAACAGAACAGTTGAAACTGCAAGTGGCACACAATTTCTTTTATAAAAACTACAACTGCAAGGCACAACCCAATGGACAAGATGAAAAAATGACCCCACAACCTTCTCAGTGAAAACACCACCCTTCCTTCCTCATCATTAAATATTTGATCCCGTCTTCTGGCTTGAGCCGCATCCAACAATCTTCTGTGCTCCATCAGCCTGACTCTTTTCTCTTCCAATCCAATGCTGTAGAAGATGTGTAGCCAGTAGTTCCAGTTCTCCGAATAAATAGATCCTTTCATAAGCAAAACTGCGTCATACACAATGGCTCCGTAATCATGGGATATAAAAGCTATGTCATGTCCGTACACATCCAAACGATTCAATGACTCCTTCAACCACCTGGTGGTTTCCATGCAGACATTGTCTTCAGTGACTATGTTCCGGTAACACTCTTCCCAATCTGCCACTGATTCTATCCTGTCACATAAAATTTGGAAAGGGTCATCCTCTTCAAATTCAAAACTACTCTTTAACAACAGGTAAATGTCATCTGGCATTTTTATACTGAAACTAGAATGCATCAATTCCTCGAAGGTCTCAGGAACATCCTCCGTCGGTGGGAAAGTCAGGAGAGTGTACAGTTTGGAACAGTAAACTGTGGTCATGACCATCGCAAAATAAATCCAGGTCATTGCAAAAACCTTGGACGCTGGACGATCAGGAAATGGGGCGCTCTCTTCTACAGTCACTTTTACAAGGTAGTGAATGTACGAATTAAGTGAAGCAAGGTAACTGGCCTTGTCCGGAAACAAGTTCTGATGATTTATATTAGCAAGCACTACTAAAGTGAGACTTGAAATGAACAACGAAGATGCAATCAAAAACCAAGTTCCGAATGTGAAGGGCAAAATTGCAATTATTGCTATTCTTTTCTCGAGTGGAGTTCTAACCATAAATGTCAGTCTCTCACTCGTGTAAGGGGCTATTACATCGCCAATCGCATTTATAAACTCTATGACTGGCATCTCCGAGAGGATATTTATTCTGCCTCGTATAATGTCGTCCACAAACTCATTGATCGCAGACATATTGTTAAGCATTGAGGCAAAATCGACTCGAGAGATGTTCCAAGTGAAGTTCAATGCTGTTCCTAAGAAACACATTTGAATGCTCCTGGACGTTGCATTACACTCTAAATTACTCTCGTGAAATGCGTTCACAGATTGCAAAAATTTACCATGAAAGATTTTGGCCGTGTCCTTGAATATTATTTTGTTTGTATAGGAAATATTTTCGGACTGTAACATTGTCGACTCAACTGTTGGGTTCCCTTCGTTGCAGAAATAGCAAACGGAATGTGCCAGCAAAGAATTGTTTCTAACCGAGTTGATCATCACTTTGTACTTGATTTTAGACAGTGACTGCTCAAGAAGAACATCGACGTCCTTGTCATCCCTCATCCACAACACAAATCTGTCTCTAGTACGTTTCACCACCAGAATGGCCTGTTCCGCTTCCAAGATCTCCTCCACGAAATCTTCGTAGTTGGACGAACATGCCACAACCAGATGCACTGCACATTTGGCCAGCTTCTCCTTTGGGTCCAGTTCTAAACCGGTGTGTGAAGTTGATTCCTCAGGATCGCAGGTCCAAGTGTTGCCGCCTGAGTTCGACTTAGAGACAAGCACAGGTCGTCCAAGAAAAGACATGTTTGTCAACAGAGTCTCGAGAGATTTTGGCAGAGCACCTGCAACATCATGATGCACAACCAGAGAACACTCCTCTTGTTCATCCTCCTTCAGAAGATTCCACATGAACTGAGCCTCTTCACAAGTCTCTCTGACCCTCCTCGTATGAATCTGTGTATGACCTAATACCATTGCCAGTAACAAGGTGGATACACAGCAAGTGAAAGTGAGAGGCATATTTATATAATAATACTTGTAATTACTGTTGTATGAGGTAAGAGGTCCACTTGTGACAATATACATAGCTACATGCACTTTAGTAGAGAAAGGTTGACAATAATAATTCCTCTACTTGAGGAGCTGAGATGTGAAGGACTGCTCTACATTGGCAAAACTGACTCGCCGTAAGGAAACAAAATGGGATAAGACATCATCGGATTACAAGTTAGGGCTTCAAGGGATAGACCTGAATATCACGTTCGAAAGGAGGTTCGCCATCGCTGTTGACAAAGACCGGTGCGATTTCATTGGCTGTCGGATCGTTATAGCGGCGCTGGTCGGAATGACGGTCTCGTCGGAAGACCAGGTTTACCACAGGAAGATCTAGACCTGCCTCTTTGGCTTGCAGAATCGCCTGAGCTTCAAATTCCCGAAGCATGCGATACGTGTCAGAGAGTCGATTAGGAGCCTGAAGAAGCGGTCGATCTGATCATTGGCGGGATGATGAACTCGCATTTCCGTAGCTTGTGTGCTGTCGATGACGTAGAGTAGTAGTAGTAGTAGTAGTAGTAGTAGTAGTAGTAGTAGTAGGAGGAGTAGTAGGAGTAGTAGGAGTAGTAGTAGTAGTAGTAGTAGTATTTATTCCTTTTACCCAGGTAGGCTGCCGCCTTTACATGGAGGGGGGGGGGCGGTCCCCGTGGTATTAACACACTCACACACAGCTAATCCTGATTTTTATATTTTATATGCCAGTATTTTGCAACTACGAATAGATGACAAAATAATATTTTCCACTACACTATTGTCAGTTCTTTTGACTTGTTTCAGCACTGGTATTACGTATTTAATAATATTTTGGAGGAAAATACATTTCTGTCAAATAACTGCATAATAATTATTATTTATTATATTGTCACTGCGGCCAAGATCTAAATTGTCACGTTAAATCCAAGAGTGGTGAGAGTCGTTGTGTCCTCGTGTTCAGCTCCTTTGAACTGCACCAGGATGATGAAATAAGTACAGATGGTGCCCAGAAGCTGAAGGAGAGTGTGATAATTTCTTCAGCGGAGGAACAGACACAGAGAATGATTAAATAAGTGACTTACTGAGGTGACTAGCCCTTGTTTGATGGAGAAGAAATGCGAGGCAGTGACTTGGATGGGAGTACCAAACATCAGCTGGAGCATAGAGTTGGCCTGAAAAATGCTCCATGTTTAATTTGCAGTATGACACAACAATGCATTTTTCACTTACCCAGTTTACTTCTTTGGGGTTGGAAGAATACGTTCGGATGCGCACCAGATCCGTTGCATTCTTTGTAGCCTGTGTTTGAAATCAATGAATGGTTTTAATGATCTATTTATTACCTGTTTGCACATGGACTTTTCTTACTCCTAGTATATTTCATGTCTTTCTTTCGCTTATGGAGAGATATTCCACTTCTACAAGTAAGACATGGTGTGTTATTTACTACAAATGCTTTTCCTGGCCACAAAGCTTTTTGACACGTATATTGTTCACTGTACCAATCCGACATAAACTTGTGAAAATCGAGTGAATGGGATTGAAGGCTTACCTCGACGGATATATTACCCAGAAGAACGGTGAGTACAAGAACACTAGCTGCATTGCTCATCAGGTACAGAGTGTTTGCAGTGATATCCAACACTTTTAAGTTAGCTCCAGCAAGATAGATTAAATCGTACAGAAAGGTAATGGTGTCCAGGAGAAACGCTGTGTATCTGACCGTCAGCATGTGGCCGTACACCTTTCCAAATTCATCTACTGCGTCGCAATGATCTACAAAATTCTGGCAGGCCAAATCCAGTATATCCTTAAAATTGGGACTTGTCGGAGTTTTCATATTGCTGCATACACGGTGCACAATGGTGTTTACTCTTCTGAAGCTTTTAACACATATATCGTCAAGATAAGGCACTGTCAATATTCTGTCTTGCACCCGTCACTGTTCCTTGTTGCGAAGAGGGTTGATTCACCTTGTGGATGATTCACCAGGCAGCTCTGCTCCTTTGAATTGCGCCAGAATAATGAAGTAAGTACATATGGTGCCCACCATCTGAAACGAAAGACAACGTGAGAACATGCCAACTCACAAGTCGTGACAGCTGACAGGACAATATTCTATCTTACGGAGGTGACAAGCCCTTGTTTGATTGAGAAGAAGTGCGAGGCAGTGATTTGGATAGGAGGACCCAACATCAGCTGGAGCATGGACTTGGCCTGGAGTCGCAATGAATATGTTAAATCTAAATGTAAGACAGAAAGACAACAATAAAAAAATTGCTTACGTAGGTCACTTGCGTTTTGTTGGCAGAACAGGTCCGAATGCGAACCAGATCCGTTGCACTCTCGCAGGCCTTTGTTACGAAAAAATATATTATTCAAATTGAACACTGGGTATCGCCGAACTTACCTCAACAGGTATTTGACCCAATAAAATCGTAAGCACAATCAAAGACGCCATGTTTCCCACAAGGTACACAATGTTGGTCACAATATCAAATGTCTTTAACGTATCACCTCCTAAGAAGACGAGGTAGTACAAAGAAGTTATAATGTCCAACAGAAACGCGGCGTATCTCACAACCAGGATATGTCCATAAACCTTCCCAAAATCCTGGGCCAAGTTGCAAAGCTCAGTAAAATTCCTACATGCTACTTCCAGAGACTCTACGTCACTTCCAGGAGTCTGCACACCATCACCTGCCCGATGCACAATAACATTGACACCTTTGAAGCAGTTCTTGAGACCCAAAGCAAAGAAACACACTTGGGCAACAGGCAGGTACAAAATGAAGAAGCTGTGAGTCAGAAGAAACACGAGGGCCATATCCTCTGGCATAATGCTCTTCCTTGATTTCTCCATATAAGGTGCTAACCATGAAAAAAAGCTTCCACTCACAATCCATATGCTGGAAATTGCTAAAAGACACGAATAATTTCTAAGCCTTCTGTTGTCCTCTGTTATCGATAAGTCTATTTGTACACAACTGATTCGCTCTAAGAGCTTCTCAATGTCGCCCATCTTGGCCTGTATCAGCAGAAAAGTGAGTGCAGGAAGCAAGAGTTGTGCCACGTACATTATTGCGTCATTGACCATTGTTGTGGTGTCTGATTTGAGGAACATCACCCAAGAGTTAGGTACGGAAATGGAGCAGTATATGTAGCAGAAAATGAGTACAAATCCGTTCAGAAAAGCGGGCCACTGTCGTGTCCATTGACGTCTTATGGTGGACACTGGCAGCATCCCTCCAACCACTGAGGTCACTGCGATTGGTCGAAATGCCCACTTCAAGTCCATCTTCTTAGGAGGAACCCAGGCTCTCCTGGGGACACTCATTGGGGTGTCTCCTAACATGTCAAGGCGTGTCTGTTGAATGATGTAGCTGCTGCAGGCAACATTGTTTGCACTTTGTGCTGGGTGTGTCTCACTGCTAGTGACGCAACCATCGTTATTCGATACTTTGCATATATTTCTTTCTCTTAGGAGTGATTCATAACCTGTACTGTACAATGGCTTAAAATATGACTTTGCAACTGACATTATGCTGATCATCATATCCAAATTGTCACATTATTTTGGTGAGGCTGCTGTTGCATTGGCGTGGGGATCTTCTGTAGTAAAATTGTAGCAGTACCTACGAAATTCCAATACTTATTATTATTGGATTTCTGTTCGTCAATAATTCATTACTTTAAGTCCATTCCTGTCCAATAATGAAAGTGGACGTTGTTCGGAATTAATCAAGTCCCAATTGATTTCCTTTACAGGGAACTGAGAAATGGCTGCCATCACGGATATTATGGCGCAATAAATTTTATTGTCCTATAGGAGTTATAGTATACACTCAGCTATTTTAGCAAATATAGGCATGTACAACAAGCACTGTGTGTTTTGAATAATAGCAGGACCTAAACTGTCACGTTAAGTCCAAGAGTACTGAGAGTAGTTGCGTCCACATGTTCAGCTCCTTTAAACTGCGCCAAGATTATGAAATAAGTAGTTATAGTCCCCAGGATCTGAAAAATAAAATGCAGATTAATTCCATTGCTATTGTAGCATTGCCATT
Source organism: Catajapyx aquilonaris (assembly GCA_000934665.2). Taxonomy (NCBI): domain Eukaryota; kingdom Metazoa; phylum Arthropoda; class Diplura; order Dicellurata; family Japygidae; genus Catajapyx; species Catajapyx aquilonaris. Next base: position 12,945 of record JYFJ02002180.1, read on the forward strand.
TACTTACACATGTAACAAGTCCGTATTGAATGGAGAAGAAGTGCGACGCTGTGATTTGTATCGGAGGACCAAGCATCAGCTGCAGCATAGGTTTCGCCTCCAGATTTATGAAAGGTTCAAAGCATGTCATTTTGCATTGTTTGACTTGTGACTGAATATGTAACAATGTTTCTTACAAAAGCGATTTGCTTCCGGTTGGTCGAATAAGTCCGTATGTTCGTCAGATCACCAATTCTTTCTGTGGACTTATCACGAAAGTAAACAAGATTAGAAAAAAAACATGGACATTATGATTCAATACGAATTACAAAAAATTTTCCTGGCTAGTAGGCTACTGTACAGCACAAAAGCACACCGCACGCGAAGTGTCATTTTTACCTCTCTAAGGACTCATCCACGCCTAGTTATCGCATGTTGAAAGGCCCTCATTAGATATATAGACCCACTTAATTAGGGTGCCATTGTGTTACTAAGTATTTAGCTCTATAACTACCCTAAAATTGGCCTCAAAGGTGCCACACTTTAAATATTTTACATGCATATACTGCAAAGGTAGTTATTAAAATTACATCATACCTCTGTAGATATTTTACCCATACGTGTTGTGAGAAAGACGACAAGCGCAATGTTCCCAGCGATATAAAGAGCATTAGTTGCCTCGTCGAATGACCCAGCAGCATCGCTGGTGACAAACACCATATAATACAAGATGGCGATAGTGTCCAACAGAAACGACGCGTATCTAATGGTCAAGATGCCCCCGTACACTCTGCTGACCTCTTCCGTCACATCATATAGTTCGACAAAGCTTCTGTAAGCCACATCCAGACCTTTGACATACTCGGGACGTTCAGGGATCTTCAATCCAGGACGGGTTTGCAACTGGTTATAAGTCAAGTGCACTATGGAGTTAACCTCCCTGAAGCAGTCTTTGATAACCATGGCCATGAAAATGGCCTGCATCACCGGCATGTTCAGAATCATGGAACAGTGAGACTGTAGCAGGATCAACAATACGTCCGAAGTCTGAACAGGTCCTCTGCATCCGTCCATAAAGGGTCCAACTAGTGAAATGGCCGTGGCCATGGCCAGACCCACAGCACCGAACACTAACAAGCACGAGTGTCTCCATAATGTTCGTTTCACATCCTGAGGCCACATGTCCATCTCCACGTACGACATCCGCTCCAGAAGTTGATGTATCCTACCAGCTTTGGTCTGAATCGTGACGAACACTATCAACGGAAGGAGAAGTTCAGCCGCGTACATGATGGCGTTACTGGACAGACTAGTGGGTGCCGCATCCTTCAAAAGTGTCCATGCTTGTGGCGGTGAGGCGAAGCACCATGTGAAGCAGGACACTAGGACTAACCCATTGGCTACAACCGGCCATCGTTGGACATACTTCTTCCGGCGTGTCCAGTGACGCAGGAATGAACAAGGCAACAGTCCGACCACGGTTGAGACATTAGCCACAGGCTGGAAGGCCGTCTTCAGCCACGGTTTTGGCCTGTTGGTCCACACCATCCTTGGGGTGTCCACAAACCCGTCCATGATACTAACCAGGCGAATAGTAACTGACTGATTGCGTGACATTGGCTGTCGTAAAAGCAAACTGTCGTAAGGAATTCAGGAGAAATGATTGGCAGATGATGTACGATTGTCTCCTTGGTGAAACATTATGGTGGGCTTGTTGTCAGGGGTGCTTTAGGCCAATTGATCGGTGCAAAAATGAAGGTGAATTATGTCACCTGAGACGCTCAGAGTTGCGTCTGGATTTATTAAGGGAAAGTTTATGGTTAGGACAAAATGAGTTATTAAGGCAACATTGACATTGTTTTATGGTGTCTGGTTGCATCGACTATAGAAAATAGTGCCAGAATTGACCATTCATTGTTGACAGAAATTAATCACAAAATTTTCTGGCACTTTTCCAGCAGAAAATAATTACTCGAACACTGTAAGTACTGCGAATAATCCTGAAAAGGAGAGAATGAGTGTAATGAAACTTAGGCCTACTAGTAAATTTCTCCTTCTTTTATTACACATTACATACACTGAGTTACAACTCAATTCGGCTAACAATTTATTTGCATTAAGCTAATAATTATTTTTCGGCTTTTAGCTCAGCTGGCATCAGCTGTCCTGGGTCGATGTCACCATTGTTGTCAGGCTACAGCACACATTTTATTGGCAAGTTATCTGACGTAATCTTACAGTTATTGTGCGAGGTACTTACCAGACTTATCACACTGAAAGTACAATCGCATTGTGTAATATTTTGTTGACTCATAAGTACATGTGCGGTATGTCAAAGTAGAAACTGATCGTCCTACTTATTTTTTATTTTTTATTTATTTTTTATTAATTTACCTCAGGGGGAAGGGGAGGTTCCCGAGGGAGGGCGCTGTAATTTTTGTCATTTCTGACTTTCTGAAATACACCAGACCTTTTCTCCTAGCCCTGGGCAGAGTAGGGGGTGCAATATAGTCCTACTAATTACAAAACTGGACAAATCGGGGCACAACTGTTGGTTTCATTTAGTTTGCAGCTAACCTTAAATTATTCTAAATAATTATACTGTATATTAATTCCTACTGCACAGTAAAATTAAATCATTTTTTACAGTTACGTATGTATAGTAAAAAATAATGGTACACATTATTATATTTTTGATGCATAGCTCATACATACAGACCTAGCTATTAATTAAATATACTACATAATAACTCATCCATCACTAAGAATACAAATCCATGCACATCTTACCCTCATTGGGTCATCATACTACAGGGTGATGCACTGCACATATCCTTCACAAATCAGTGTAAAATACCTTTCCTTCTCATAAATACCGCCAGAAAATGGCTACCGAGCGATGAGAGATCCATTCAAAGCAAAACAATAAGGTGCTGTTGCGTCTAAAGGTGCCCCATGTTTCGAAGGAGACCCCCCCCCCCCACATACAGCGATTGGCACACCATTCATCCCCCTCCACTAACAATGTACTATAAAAGAGCCGGCGAATCAGGCTCACAGTATCGCCCTCCCTTCGGGGCGAACAATTTAACTCATAGCTTCGGTGGAGTGATAGCAGACTGAAGTCGAAATGTCGGCCAAGGCAAGTTGACTTTATAGCCCACTTTACATGGCGAGGTTGTTTCCAATTTTTTTTCTGACCAGTGCCTAAGTGTCACCATGTGGATCACGAGGACATTGTTGTACAGAGAAGAAATTTCGGAGGGGGCCCCCATTTCAGAAGCACTAGATGAACAAGGCGTTAATGGCAGGAGCAAACCCGCCGCAGGGGGAATATTTGTTAGGGTGCAAGATCACACGAGCTTAGGTGAATGTGGGAGATTTGATGAAATTGGTAGCACTTTTTTCAAAAAAAAAGCATTTCAGTGTACATGTAAGATCTTCACAATAGAAAGGGTTGATAGGCGCTGATAGTACCAGGCATGACTTCGTTCTGATTACGTTTCAGGTGGTCTTCCTTTTTATTCTGGCTGCTGTGGTTCTGGTAGCTGCAATTGCCAGACCGTACTACGACCATGATAGTGCGGCCTACGACTATCGTCCACAATCAGCCTCATACCGACGAGGAGGAGACATCTATCCGAGGGGTTCGAAAAAGATGAGAAACAGACCAGCTGCAAGCAGGACGAGAGGTTACGACCGATTACGTCAAAGGAACTATCCAGATCGACCAGATGCCTACGACTACAGCTTCGACTCACGTTACACATACTAATCATTTGCAACAGTTGGACTTTTGTCTATTAGCTGTTTACATTTATTTGAATAAATCACTAGCTACCTTTGACAAATAATTGGAAATGTTGATTTCCGTCAGCTGTTTCAGTGACGATTGAAGTGACAAAAAAAACTAATTTCAATATTGCTTCTACAAAAAATGCTATCTTTATTTCAGTTGTAAATGGTAGATTCTATTGTTATTTATCTGTGCAAGATTGTGTTAATACTCTATAGAAGTTGGGTTATCTCTTGTTTACGTAGTACATGTCCATTGTACTTGGTTTCTCTGAAAGGTGAGATACTGTAACTTTTAAAAGTACGCTAAGGTTATAAGATTATAATCAATTACACTTACGCATTTATAGTTATGATAGTGACTACAAATGATATGCATTTCAGGTATGGAGATGGCGATTGTTGCTATCAAGCTCCAACTGGAAGGAAGTGTTTCTGTATGAATGTTATGCAACACTCTAATCGTGCTAATAAACATGCACATCATTATCATTCGGGAGTGGGTATGGGCATGGTGATAATTTATTTCTGGTTGCTTGTACATTGGAGTAGTAGAGATTAGACCATTGTCATCATTGCTGCACAGTGTGTGTGAACTGCGACAATGATGCTGCTCTTTTCTCTGTTGATGTTCTTGGTCGCCGTCCTGGCGAAAGCTGAAGAAATTGTACGTACATGGTGATCACTTGTACGACGAAATCTGTTGGCACTAAACTAAATCAATTGCTATTTGTTTAAATGTAACAATGACATTTACACCCATTTTTCTGCGCCAGTCAAGCCAATGCGGACCGCTCCCTGCACATGATGAAATTCCTAATCCTGATGGAATGTTTCGTGCACAATCAGATATTTGCGAGGCAAATGGAGAGGAGCAAAAGGTAAGTAGTAATATTCTACAAGTATGCAGTTCCCTAATTGTCAGACTTTGCCTACGCTCTGATTAAATTGTCGTAAAAAATATTGCTACTGGAGTAAGCCAAGTGTTGATATCTTATTTCAAATTTCAGTGTCTCATGCAATGTTCAATGGAAGCACTTCATGTGGTATGTATTTATCCAAATCATCATGCCATTATTTTGCGAAAATAATTAATCAACAATTTTATTAACCCTGTTTCTGACCTCCATTAGCTAGACGACGATGGCGAGATAGACCCGGAGAAGTTGGCCAACATAATGATACCCACCTGGGGATATGATGAGCTCAAAGCTGTCCTAGCTGAAAGTGTTAGAAAATGCGAAACTAAAAGTAAAGATTGCCCTTATTTTATGGCATGTTTGTTGCGAGGAAATTAATTTGTTGACATTATCTGTCAATCATTTCAGTGCGAAGATATTCAGCATTTGCGGATGATTCGTGTGTACTGAAGGAAAAGGTTGCAATGTGCACTTTCATGCACTTTATTGAGGTATACTTCACTACAATCTTTAATTTGTTGCAATATTGAACAACCGTTTCTTTGCAGAAATGTTCTGCCTAATGAGGAAGATCTATGAACAGGCAGAAACACAAAGGAATCCAACATGCATATCTCATAGTTTATAATCCAACAAAGTCTAACTAAACCCATTATCAAAAACTAACGAAAAATTCTTGCTACACAAAATGCATTTTTTTCCCTGCAGAAATGCATTTTGACCCAGGTAACTTTCAGTATGTAGACTACCAAAGTTTCTTATAAGCAGTTAATTCAATTTATACTTTCCTTCCACCTGCTGAGCAACCTCACCGCACCTTACCTCCCTTTTGATGAATGTTTTCCAAAATTCTGTCTACATCGAATAGAAGAAAAATCAAGAAAATATGGGTCAGAATAAAAAAACCATTCACAATGTTCATTTTATTGCTTCAGTCATCCCCACCCATGCCTCCTTTACTACATATAATTTGAAAAGTCAAAATAGAAACAAGAAGTTATATACGGATTCGAATTTTAGTTAAGTTTTTTTTTAAATATTTTTCTGAAGGGTCATATTATTGGTCATTGCATCTTCCAGTGTCCAGTGTACGGTCATCGATCTTACTCTTTCAGCCATCTTCTTATTACATGACACGCACGTCACACTCCTAAAACGGAATGATTTTAAGCAATGACAATTAATACATTATAAATTATTGTGTATAACTTACTTCTTCATATGGACGGAATGCACAATTGTAAATTTCGGCATATTTTTCAGGGCAATCATCACTAGCTGAAAACGTAAACGAATGTATTTACCAAACTATTCTGAAATATATTTTTTCTGATTATCTGATTAACCAATGATTGTACCAATACCTTCTGAGACGCATTTAGAAATTTGTCCTGTCAAATAGGCCTTGGCTTCATCGCTTCCTGCAGGGAAATGAATGCTTTGGACAACATTTTCTGGTATCAAGTTACCTTCATCATCAAGCTGGAATAAAACCAAGTCGGTTTGTATAACTAATGATTACAAGCAAAAAAAAGTTCCGGACAACGGATCCTGGTGCTATGAAACCGTCAATATTCTCGCAAAGTGAAGGTCTTCTTTTCATTACTTCCACCTTGCTAAAGTGCTGATGGTTAAATAGCTCCTGCATACAATATTGATTGATTTTTTTCTATTTGACAAAGTACATACCCAGTTAATCATATCCATTATGCACATCGCCATGTCACACTGGAAATAAAAATTCACGTTGCAAGAGACATTCTCTTGGATAATAATAATAATAATAATCGTTGCATGCACAATACTCTGACCTCATCTCCAGCAGCTTCACAGGTTTGAGAGACGCCGTAAAGCATCCATCCATGGCCTTCCCTCCATTTAGAATCAGGTTTTGCGCAATAGCTAGGCTTATCTGGCTACATGATTGTGGATTAGTAAACCGTTTTCCAAATGCAATTACTCCCATGCTACTTACTTGGTCATCAGCATTCACCACCAAAGCTGAGAGAAGCAGCAGAAACGAAAAGGTCAGCATAGTCGCAGGCATCCGTCAACCGGAATGAAGTATGTTACTTGCAACAGTAGATTGTTGATATCAACTGAGTCTTGCTGTACTGTTTCCGCAACACATAGATGTAATGGCACACTCTGTTCATGTAATCATAAGTGTTTTATGTTGATACCGGTTATGCCGAACTAGCAGGATACCCGGCGTTGCTCGGGTTATGAAATATTTTTCCATAGGAGTGACTCATAGGAGGTGTTGGAAACCAGTATTACCCAAGACAGCGCTACCATTGTGGCGTTTATCCACGTTGGGCGCCATTGTGACGGCCCGAGGTTCGCCCCGGATCCGCCCCTAGCTAGCTCATACCAAGCAAACTAGGTGGGTTCGTTGAGCACTGGTTTATTGGACCTTCCTGGTCCCAACCTGAGTACAAACTGCCTTTTACGACGTAAACCCGCTGGGAGGGAAAGGCCGGGTTCCACCACCAATAGGGTGGTCAGGGTCAAACAAGTTACAATGTTCCAACTGGAAGGAAGTGTTTCTATAGGAATTTTATGCAACACTCTAATCGTGCTAATAAACATGCACAGCATTATCATTCAGGAGTAGGTATGGGCATGATGATAATTTATTTCTGGTTGCTTTCACAGTGGAGTATAGTAGAGATTAGACCATTGTCATCATTCTGCACAGTGTGTGTGAACTGCGACAATGATCCTGCTCTTTTCTCTGTTGATGTTCTTGGTCGCCGTTCTGGCAAAAGCTGAAGAAATTGTACGTACATGGTGATCACTTGTACGACCAAATCAGTTGCACTAAACTAAACCAATCTGTTTATTACATTTAAAAAAATGTAACAATGACATTTACACCCATTTTTCTGCGCCAGTCAAGCCAATGCGGACCGCTCCCTGCACATGATGAAATTCCTAATCCTGATGGAATGTTTCGTGCACAATCAGATATTTGCGAGGCAAATGGAGAGGAGCAAAAGGTAAGTAGTAATATTCTACAAGTATGCAGTTCCCTAATTGTCAGACTTTGCCTACGCTCTGATTAAATTGTCGTAAAAAATATTGCTACTGTAGTAAGCCAGTGTTGATAATTATCTTATTTCAAATTTCAGTGTCTCATGCAATGTGCAATGGAAGCACTTCATGTGGTATGTATTTATCCAAATCATCGTGCCATTATTTTGCGAAAATAATTAATCAACAATTTTAATAACCCTGTTTCTGACCCCGATTAGCTAGACGACGATGGCGAGATAGACCCGGAGAAGTTGGCCAACATAATGATACCCACCTGGGGATATGATGAGGTCAAAGCTGTCATAGCTGAAAGTGTTAGAAAATGCGAAACTAAAAGTAAAGATTGCCCTTATTTTATGGCATGTTTGTTACGAGGAAATTAATTTGTTGACATTATCTGTCAATCATTTCAGTGCGAAGATATTCAGCTTTTGCGGATGATTCGTGTGTACTGAAGGAAAAGGTTGCAATGTGCACTTTCATGCACTTTATTGAGGTATACTGCACTACAATCTTTAATTTGTTGCAATATTGAATAATCGTTTCTTTGCAGAAATGTTCTCCCTAATGAGGAAGATCTATGAACAGACAGAAGCACAAAGGAATCCGACATGCATATCTCATTGCTTAAAATCCAACAAAGTCTAACTAAACCCATTATAAAAAACTAACAAAATTTATATTTTTGGTCTACAGCAATGCATTTTGACCTAGGTAACTATCAGTATGTACCAATGTTTCTTATAAGCAGTTAATTCAATTTATACTTTCCTTCCACCTGCTGAGCAACCTTACCTCCCTTTTGACGATAATTTTCCAAAATTCTGTCTACATCTAATAGAAGAAAAATCAAGAAAATATGGGCCAGAATAAATCCATTCACAATGTTCATTTTATTGCTTCAGTCATCCCCACCCATGCCTCTTTTACTACATATAATTTGAGAAGTCAAAATAGCAACAAGAAGTTATATAATTCATTTCGAATTTTAGTGAAGTTTTTTTTAAAATTTTCTAAAGGATCATATTATTGGTCATTGCATCTTCCAGTGTCCAGCGGTGTCCAGTGAATGGTCATCGATCTTACTCTTTCAGCCATCTTCTTATTACAGGACACTCACGTCACACTCCTAAAAAGGAATGATTTTAAGCAATGACAATTAATACATTATTATTTTGTATAACTTATTACTTCTTCATATGGACGGAATGCACAATGGTAAATTTCGGCATATTTTTCAGGGCAATCATCACTAGCTGAAAACGTAAACGAATGTATTTACCAAACTATTCTGCAATATATTTTTTTCTGATTATCTGATTAACCAATGATTGTACCAATACCTTCTGAGACGCATTTAGAAATTTGTCCTGTCAAATATGCCTTGGCTTCATCGCTTCCTGCAGGGAAATGAATGCTTCGGACAACATTTTCTGGTATCAAGTTACCTTCATCATCAAGCTGGAATAAAACCAAATGGGTTTATATAAGCAATGATTACAAGCACAGGTCTAGTCAATGCCAAAAAAGTTCCGGACAACGGATCCTGGTGCTATGCAACCGTCAATATTCTCGCAAAGTGAAGGTCTTCTTTTCATTACTTCCACCTTGCTAAAGTGCTCATGGTTAAATAGCCCTTGCATACAATTTTTTTCTCCATTTGACAAAGTACATACCCAGTCAACCATATCCATTAGGCACATCGCAATGTCACACTGGAAATAAAAATGCACATTGCAAGAGACATTCTCTTGGATAATAATAATCGTAGCATGCACAATACTCTGACCTCATCTCCAGCAGCTGCACAGGCTCTAGAGACACCGTAAAGCATCCATCCATGGCCTTCCCTCCATTTAGAATCACTTTCTGCGCAATAGCTGGGCTTATCTGGCTACATGATTGTCGATTAGCAAAACGATTTCCAAATGCAATTACTCCCAGGCTACTTACTTGGTCATCAGCATTCACCACCAAAGCTGAGAGAAGCAGCAGAAACGAAAAGGTCAGCATAGTCGCAGGCATCCGTCAACCGGAATGGAGTATGTCACTAGCAACAGTAGAATGTTGATATCAACTGAGTCTTGCTGTACTGTTTCCGCAACACATAGATGCAATGGCACACTCTGTTCATGTAATCATAAGTGTCCATGTTGATACCGGTTATGCCGAACTAGCAGGATACCCGGCGTTGCTCGGGTTATGAAATACTTTTTCATAGGAGTGACTCATAGGAGGTGTTGGAAACCAGTATTACCCAAGACAGCGCTACCATTGTGGCGTATATCCACGTTGGGCGCCATTGTGACGACCCGGGGTTCGTTGAGCACTGGTTTATTGGACCTTCCTGGTCCCAACCTGAGTACAAACTGCGTTTTACGACCTAAACCCGCTAGGAGGGAAAGGCCGCGGGTTCCACCACCAATAGGGTGGTCAGCCTGGTGGTCAGTGTCAAACAAGTTACAATGTTCCAACTGGAAGGAAGTGTTTCTATAGGAATTTTATGCAACACTCTAATCGTGCTAATAAACATGCACAGCATTATCATTCAGGAGTAGGTATAGGCATGATGATAATTTATTTCTGGTTGCTTTCACATTGGAGTAGTAGAGATTAGACCATTGTCATCATTCTGCACAGTGTGTGTGAACTGCGACAATGATGCTGCTCTTTTCTCTGTTGATGTTCTTGGTCGCCGTTCTGGCAAAAGCTGAAGAAATTGTACGTACTGTACATGGTGATCACTTGTACGACCAAATCAGTTGCACTAAACTAAACCAATCTGTTTATTACATTTAAAAAAATGTAACAATGACATTTACACCCATTTTTCTGCGCCAGTCAAGCCAATGCGGACCGCTCCCTGCACATGATGAAATTCCTAACCCTGATGGAATGTTTCGTGCACAATCAGATATTTGCGAGGCAAATGGAGAGGACCAATAGGTAAGTAGTAATATTCTACAAGATTAGTATGCAGTTCCCTAATTGTCAGACTTTGCCTACGCTCTGATGAAATTGTCGCAAAAAATATTTTTACTGTGGTAAGCCAGTGTTGATAATTATCTTATTTCAAATTTCAGTGTCTCATGCAATGTGCAATGGAAGCACTTCATGTGGTATGTATTTATCCAAATCATCATGCCATTATTTTGTGAAAATAATTAATCCACAATTTTAATAACCCTGTTTCTGACCCCCATTAGCTAGACGACGATGGCGAGATAGACCCGGAGAAGTTGCCCAACATAATCATACCCACCTGGGGCTCAAAGCTCAAAGCTGTCCTACCTGAAAGTGTTAGAAAATGCGAAACTAAAAGTAAAGATTGCCCTTATTTTATGGCAGGTTTGTTACGAGGAAATTAATTTGGCGACATTATCTGTCAATCATTTCAGTGAGAAGATATTCAGCATTTGCTGATGATTCGTGTGTACTGAAGGAAAAGGTTGCAATGTGCACTTTCATGCACTTTATTGAGGTATACTGCACTGCAATCTTTAATTTGTTGCAATATTGAACAACCGTTTCTTTGCAGAAATGTTCTGCCTAATGAGGAAGATCTATGAACAGGCAGAAGCACAAAGGAATCCGACATGCATATCTCATAGTTTAAAATCCAACAAAGGCTAACTAAACCCATTATAAAAACTAACGAAAAATTCTTGCTACACAAAATTCATTTTTTTCCTGCATTTTTGACCTATGGAACTATCAGTATGTACCAATGTTTCTTATAAGCAGTTAATTCAATCTATACTTTCATTCCACTTGCTGAGCAACCTTACCTCCCTTTTGACGGATATTTTCCAAAATTCTGTCTACATCGAATAGAAGAAAAACCAAGAAAATATATGTCATAATAAATCTATTCACAATGTTCATTTTATTGCTTCACTCATCCCCAGTTCCCCACCCATACCTCCTATACTACACATAATTATTTGAGAAGTCAAAACAACAACAAAGAAGTTATATAATTAATTTCGAATTTTAGTGAAGTTTTGATTTAATTTTCTGAAGGGTACATATTATTGGGCATTGCATCTTCCAGTATGGTCATCGATCTTACTCTTTCAGCCATCTTCTTATTTCGTGAGCCCCACATCACACTCCTAAAAGGGTATGATTTTAAGCAATGACAATTAATATATTATTATTTTGTATAACTTACCTTTTGATATGGACCGATTGCACATTCGAGAATTTCGGTATATTTTTCAGGGCACTCATCACCAGCTGAAAACGTAAACGGATAATATATTTTCCAAACTATTCTACAATATATTTTTTCTGATTATCTGATTAACCAATGATTGCATCGGTACCTTCTGAGACGCATTTAGAAATTTGCCCTGTCAAATAGGCCTTGCTTCATCGCTTCCTGCAGGGAAATTAATACTTTGGACAACATTTTCTGGTATCATGTTACCTTCATCATCAAGCTGGAATAAAACCAAGTCGGGTTGTATAACCAATGATTACAAGCAAAAAAAAAAAGTTCCTGGTCCTATGAAACCGTCAATATTCTCGCAAAGTGAAGGTCTTCTTTTCATTACTTCCACCTTGCTAAAGTGCTGATGGTTAAATAGCTCCTGCATACAATATTGATTGATTTTTTTCTATTTGACAAAGTACATACCCAGTCAATCATATCCATCATGCACATCATCAAGTCACACTGGAAATAAAAATGCACATTGCAAGAGACATTCTCTTGGATAATAATAATCGTTGGATGCACAATACTCTGACCTCATCTCCAGCAGCTTTACAGGCTCGAGAGACACCCATCAGCATCCATCCATGGCTTTCCCTCCATTTAAAATCAGGTTCTGCGCAATAGCTGGGCTTATCTGGCTGCATGATTGTCGATTAGCAAAACTTTTTCCAAATGGAATTACTCCCAGACTACTTACATGGTCATCAGCATTCACCACCAAAGCTGAGAGAAGCAGCAGAAACGAAAAGGTCAGCATAGTTGCAGGCATCCGTCAACCGAAATGAAGTATATCTTACTTGCAACAGTAGATTGTTGATATCAACTAAGTCTTGCTGTACTGTTTCCGCAACACATAGATGTAATGCCACACTCTGTAATCGTGGGTGTATATGTTGATACCGGTTATACCGGATTATATTCTTCTGCAACCGCGACATCATTGCAAACGTGATCTATGATAATGTAGATCTCAGTAATACGTAAAGGGACGTACATTTCATGATTTATTTTATTTCACTTTCCCATGACATACAGTTGAAACATTACATGGACTAGAAAATTTAAAAAATAAACAGTATGAGCCCAAACATAAATGCTAAAATATATGCTTAAACTCTATGAAACCCTGTACTACCTGAATACATTCTTTTTGCACTCTGACATGATTTTTCCTTTAATAATATTTAAAATCAGGATACGACATTAGTTTTATCTTTGGTCTTTGTCACTGAAGCTACTTTATTGTTACAATTTTCTTCCATGAATTTCCTGATATCAAACTACACAGTTAAATTCTCCACCTCCTGTAAATAAAAACCTTAAGTCTAATGATATTCCGAATATGAATCCATGTGTCAGTACTCAACGTACACAATAATTGTGTTCGTCATGCACCCTCTGCTTGCGTTGTGGGCAATCATGTGTCTTTAACCCTGACTCCTCAAAGTATGAAGTCCCGCATCCGTCGCAGAGGTCATTCTTTTCACATTTGTGCACCTTCCTAACATGCCTCTTAACTGCGGAAGGGCTGCTAAACTTCTTGTTGCAAGAAACGCAGTGGTTAGGAGATGTAACCTCCGGTTTGGGGCTGGTACTGAACTCAACGTCAACCGCCATGTCATTGTTCGGTACAAGGTTGTAAGTGATCGGCATCTCATCATTGTTACTGTCTTCTTGCACAGGGAACGTGGACTGATTGTAGTTGAGGGTCATCAAGTAACCAGTGATAAGAAAAGATTTCCGACCCTCTGCCTGCTGGTTCGTGGTGACAGTTGTCATTACACCTGGGCCAAAAGTCTGTGGAATTGGGCCAGACTTTTCAAACAAATGAATAAAATATAATCGCTACACTGCGACATGCAATAAAAACTTACCAACAATAAGAGACCATGAAAATGAAATATTTACACTGTGATGCTCAAAATCAAGTTTGATCAAAATAAACAGTTAGATTAGGGCATGAAAAAATGAATTAAAATTTTGGTTTGTAGTGTCAGGCAATAAAATCAAAAAGATATTTCTTACCTGTGACTGACCTGCACCCCTAGGGGCATCCAGAACTGTTACTTTCTTCAGGTAGAGTCCACAAACCTGTTGAAGGTGACGGAAGAGTGAAACACTGTATGCTGCGAATTTCATAATGAATTGACATATTTTGACCAACAATGGCAATATCTACCATAGTCAATACAATATTTGCATAATGAAACTGCCATTTGCCATTGTGCAAATCACTCATTGGCAATATATGTTATGTTATAAAATTAAAAACTGATGTCCACATGAGATCAGAGTGGGCAAATCCATGGAAAAAACTACCAAAACTACATGAGTGACCAAGTGACCTGCTCAAAACCAGGGACTCCCTCGGTCACCATAGGGCAGTAGTAGTCAGGGCTTGAAATGTCATCCGAGTTGTGACTTGTGTCTCCATTCTGCAGAGGTAACATGAAGGGCTCAAGAATGGAGCAATCGTCTGAGTCTGGGTCCATCGCGTCATCGGTGGTAAGGAAAGACTCTTCACCTCCTTCCTGCTGGCTGATGGGGACACTTGGTCCCGCTTCTGATGCAAAAGGCTGTGAGAAGACAAAGTCATAGTATGGCACAGCTGTATGATTAGCAAAAGCAAGCAACAATGGATTTGGCCATGACAATAAGAGGCAGGACTGGGCTGCCTCGAAACCATTTCTTCCCCCAGTGGACCTACGTACCTGTTGGTGACCGGTCCCCTCTCCGATGGCAAGATAGTGCAGCATCCCTGATTGTCACTTCGATGGGCGAAAGTGTGAAAGTGGCAGTGCCTAGACTGGGCGGACAGGTACAAAGAGACAATAGGAAACTATTTTCTTCGACCCCAAAGGACGCTAGCTCAGATGGCGCCACTCTACCACTACGGGACCGTTAAAACCATAGCTGCTGCTCAAAAATGACGTGATTTCCAGATAGCAGTGAGCGTGAGAAGAACGTTTGATGCTGCCACGGTTGCAGATTGACTCTTCTGGCACGGTGGTCATCTCAGTCTAGGTCGGTCGTACCATCCTACACTACCACATGCACTGTGGCAAGAGTTCGTGGATGTAAATATTGCAAATTCAAAATGGCTATATATTAGTGATGGAAATTAACTGCTCCTCCTATTAGTTCACGGCATTATTACAGAGTGTAAGGTCGATCCAGACCGGGACGGCCATCTTGCGTCCAATGTCAGGCGGAAATTTAAATAGCAATGGTGCTGGGGGAAAATGGCTAAGTTGTTAGGGGGGAAAATATTAATTAAACCAGCGTTTCAATGAGGAGAGATGTGGGTAGGGACGATGAGGTCTCGTTACCTTCGTTCATGCCCACAAATCTTGCAACTCTTCAGGCTGAAAGATCCCGATTGCATAACCCTCGTGCTTTTTTTTTTGCAGTTTATTTAGGAGACCGTATTACAACATCATGATACACACATTGCTGTGGAAAAGTAGTCATCCTCTGCATCATTTTAATCCATTCTTTTCCCTTCAGATTTTGCTTGCCGGATACTAAATTACCCTGTCGAGATTATCTTCCATGATTTTCCACCTTCTCAAACCACTTACTTGTCATGCTTGTTACCTTCGTCAACCTTCTTGCATGTGCCCCGAACATGCTCATTCAATTCATAGTGGTAGCGGAACCTGGTGCCACAGCTCTTACAATTGAACCTCTTCCTCACTGCACCACAAGCATGATTCTTCAGACCAGACTTCTCAAAGCACCTGTATCCACAATACTGGCAAATATTATTTCTTTGGCTTAGATGCAACCTTTTGTTGTGCCTGGTAAGTTCCGAAGGCCTGCTGTAGTTTCTCTCACACAGGTCGCAGTATGTACCTGTAGTACGTGTACGTGAAGAACATGCAGGACTAGGCTTATCATCCGGGGTGTCGTTCAGAGAAGACTGATCAGAGTTGGGGATCGCGTTACCATCTGAAGAGGATTCGCTAACGGCTGGCTGTTGCTCGATGGGAAATCCTGGCAAATCTTTTGGGGCTTCAGCCTGTGGGATTTGGACAGACTCAACTTTAGCATATCAGTAAAAGCCATAAGGGCTATGAAAAATGCACTCTTCAGTGTCATTTGTCAAGTAGTAAGAATCAAAGTTCCTTACCGTTTCCGCTTCCTGAGAAGTATCCGGAGAGACATCCGGTTCCATGGGAGTCTCTCGGTCACGATCACAAACCTGTTGATCAAAAGAGAGTGCTGAGCGGTGCTGAGTGACATTGTAAAAACTTTTCACTCTGCATTTTCTCAATGATTAATTGTTTCATTCATCATTCGGCTATTTTCATTTGATTGTTGTATACTTTTCCGAATTCTTTAAAAGCTCTATACGTATTTTCTTTGCATTTCTATACGATTATTTTATGCTCTTTCCCAGCTAACTGGCTAGTACTGACCTCAACACAATTAGCGACACCAGTGTTCAGGTCAGGGCAGTCGGAGACAGTGACAGGAGTGTCGTCTCCCTCTTGTACGGTGGACGTGGGTACCTCAGAGCCCGAGTTCACATCGGACTGAACGAAGATGGGCATCATGTAACTATTGAACCAATGCTCGATGGAAAATCCTGGCATATCTGGCATATTCTGTGGGATTGAGACATATCCATATGTTAACTACTCTTGTAGATTTGTCAATTTATGCATCACATGTCACCCTGCAAAAATGTGACATGTTGAAGGATTAACCTAATGAAACTCAAGCAGTCAATCGTATGCGGGAATCATTGCAATGACATCGAGAAAATGTGGAATGTGAAAATTTCTAAGGTCTGTTTCGGGCATGGATTTTAAAAAGTAATATATGGCCATAAATTATATGGCAGTAAAATATTATAGTTAAGTTCCTTACCTCTGCCTGAGATGTGCCCATAGAGATGTTCTGTTCTGTGGCAAACTCTGCTTCTACTGGAATAAACTGTCGATCCAAAGGTGAGTGCAAAGGACATATTGTACAGTATAAAATGACATAGTGTGTGTATACACTTATACAGCCCATGAGATAGTGTGAAAAGGAGGCGGAAACAATAATTCATAAAGGCAATGGAACACGTAATATTTACTGACCTCCACAAAACCGAAGGCGTCATCGTCCAGTAAACGGAAGCCCCAGCCCCAGTCAGCGCTTTGAGTTGCATCACTGTATATCAAGTTGTATGTGGGTACCTCAGAGTCAGAATTCTGAGAGGACTGAGAGGAGTAGACATAACTACCCCGTGCTTGCTGATTGATGTCTAAACCTCGCATATCTCCTTGGGCTTCAGCCTGTGTGATTAGGTAGACTCATTACGTAACATAGTTAAATAATTAATCAACGTGTGCATTATGGGTCACTTAAAGTATGGCATTTACACATATTAAAATGAATCTGATGGTCATAACAATTTTATTTGTCAGAGAGAATTTTTTATAATCTCCACTGCTCATAATGAGCATTTATGATCATTGTTAAAGTTCCTTTTTGTTGTTCTAACAATCAGGCAAAAATGATATTGATTTTTTTGAAACACTCAATTATTGTCATGCAGTGAAATCAAGCATCGAGGTCCTTACTAGTGGCTGAGATGAGTTTACAGGTGTAGTACTATCCATTGCAGTGGCTCTCTCCTGGGTGATATCACGAGGCTGTAGATGAAGAGGAAAGGAATATAAATAATGAAAAGTTACAGAGGTTGCAAAGTTATACTGTACAGGGTGACTGTGTTACAGGTAACTGTAATAACATAGGTAATTAAATTGCATTGTGGGTTTTCAGTTGTGCCAACTCCAAGTGCCAACTGACACTTTACTGACCAGTTACTGACTTTCAATAATCTGCTAGTTTGCACAACTGGAATACAACCATTCAATCTAATTACCTAATAATTGTATCCTGACTTTATAGAGTCATCCTGTAAAAGGTACAATACAGTCAAAATGGAGTGTCAGTTGCTTCATTCTGCATCTGACTCCAGTGCACACTGTAAATGAATGTGCACAGTAATGACTGACTAAAAATAATGCCTATACCAATAGTTCCGTCCAGACTTCATGATTTTACACTTTCGTTTTACACATCACACTGGTTTGAATGTTATCCTAATTGATAAAATAAAATATTCAGATATTTCTCTAATACTATTTTAGAACAGTATTTGGCATGGTTCAAATGAGAATGAGCTTAATGTACAAAAATATTTATGATTGCGAATTAAATAAAATGGGAGGAAGCTAAATAAATTATTGACAAATGAACTTAATTGAATGCTGTAGTTGAAGTGAATGTAAAAGGCTACTAAGGAAAAGAAATGAAAGTATAATAATAATAATGCCATTTTGATGATAACGGTGCCCAACATTGATTAAAACTGAGATGTAGTGATCTTCCCATTTTAACTGCTGTGCTTATAATGCCAACCTGGGATAATAAGTGCTATGTTTATAACAAGCTCCAAATGCACACATGGACAAAGTCTGGCTGCCACATGCCTTGCTATTTAATTTATTAAAAGTGCTTTTCATTTCCTCTGCATTTGGCATTCATCACAATAACACTGTGGACAGTGTCCACTGTCTCCAGACAACATTACCCAACTGGAAAAGAGGGCTCCATAAGAAGATGTTAATGGCAGTACAACAGAGTCCGCAACAACGAGGAGCAATATTTGCGGTCTCTTTTCCAGGAGCTTACCTGCTGCTGCTGACCGTTCTCCGATTGTCCCTGATGGTCCATTCTAATGGGCAAAAGTAGGTTGGTGTCGGCGGACAGTGGACACGGACGGGCAAACAGACGGGGAGGAGAAGAAGACCGTTTTATTGCGCAACCCAAGCGACGCCAACTGAAATCACGTCACTGTTGGCAGAGGGGGACAGCAGTTAAGCTACCCCGTAGCTGCTACTTGGGGCTCAGTGGGTGCACGAGGGTGTGGTCGATCCCGTCCTGATGGGACGGCCATCTTGTGTCCAACTATCTGGCGGGAATTCAAACCGCAATGTACAGCATTAGTGGGGCCACGGCTGGGGGAATAATAATAATTAAATCTGCTTTCCAAGGAGGAGGGATGTTGGTTTGGGACGATGAGGTCTTGTTATCTTCGTCCATTGCCACAAATCTGGCAACTCTTCAGGCTGAAATATCCAGATGGCTTATCACCACTCTTTCGAAAAATCCTCGTGCATTTATTTTCGGCAGTTTATTTAGGAGATCATATTACAACACCATGATACACACATTGCTGTGGATAAAAAGAAGTCGGCACCATTTTAATCCATTCTTTTCGCTTCAGATTTCGCTTTTAAACCTAACTGAGATCATCTTCCTTGATTTTCCACCTCCTCAAACCACTACATGTTACCTCTGTCTACCTTCTTGCATGTGCACAGAATATGCTCATTCATTTCATACCGGTAGCAAAACTTGGCTCCACAGGACTTACATGTGAACCGCTTCCTGAATACACCACAAGCATGAACCTTGAGCCGATACATCTCAAAACAATTGTATCCACATCGGTCGCACAGGTGATTTCTTTGGCCTAGATGACACCTTTTCTTGTGCCTGTTCAGCTCGGATGGACTGGAGTAGGCTCTACTGCACGAATTGCAGTATGTTCTAGGAGAATGTTCAGGACTCGGCTTGGTACTCTTGATAAGCTCGAAATATACAAAGAGGCTCCCATTAAGTGCAGGGGAGTTGTAGACAGTGCTTGGAGACTCATCACTGCCTTGCGTTGCCTCTTGCATGGGGGGCATGAAGTGCTCAGGAGTGTTGTTCAGAGAATACTGATCGTAATTGGGCATCTCGTAACTATTAGAAAAAAAGGACTCGATATCCTCGGCCTGTTGGTCTTTGCAGAATCCTGACATATCTTCTGGGGCTTCAGTCTGTAGGATTAAGGCACATTTGATAACAACTTTAGTATATAGATCGGTCTATTAATAATGCATAGAATTTATTGCAATTTCATGTAATCTCCAGTAATTCAGTTGAAAAATTTCTTCAGAAATGACCAACAGCTGTAAAACTCATTCAGGCACGAGTCGCAGTAAATGTGTAGGAACGTTCTCATGACTAGTACTGACCTCAGCATAATCCATGACATCATCGTTCAGGTCAGGGCAGTCGGAGACAGTGATTGGAGTGTCATCGTCTCTCTCTTGCACGTTGTACGTCGGTACCTCAGCCTCAGAGTTCAGTTCGGACTGATCGCAGATGGGCATCATCATGTAACTATTGGGCCAATGGTAGATGTAAAATCCTGGCTTATCTCCTTGGGCTTCCACCTGTGGGATTATTCAGACTCATTAGTTAATATAGTTAAATTAATCATCGTGTGCATTACATTTAAAATCAAGAATCAAGTTCCTTACAGGTGGCTGAGATGAGTTCACAGATGTAGAGGTATCCATTGCAGTGGCTCTCTCTGGGCTATATGATAACGAACCTGTTGTTCGACAGGAAAGGACAAAAGTGAAATATTGTCAATTTTGCACATGTAAGAGTCTCTCCCTAATGAGCCCTAATCAGGCCCTAACCCCCTTCACCACTTATCCACCCTGACCAAGGATGATCCTGACCTGCTGCTGACCTGTCCTCTTTCTGTGATGTCCCTGATAGTCCGTTCGATGGATGGCGTCGCTGGACAGTGACCACAACCTTTGGCGGACGGGCAAACAGACGAGAGGAGAAGACGCTTATGCGACCCACGCGACGCTAGCTCAGATGGCGCCACTGTACACAACACAGCACGCAGCAGTTACTCATTAGCTGCTACTAGGAAATAACTGTAATCAGGTGCTTGAGCATTATAATGTATGCGCGGAAGGCGTGGTCAATCAAGCCCTCATGGGACGGCCATCTTGTGTCCATCTACCTGGCGGGAACAACAACGCTGCAACCGTGGTCAGTTGGATCAGTCTTCACCTGGGAACAAGTCTGGCAATCTTGACCTTTCCACATCTTTGTGCCATTTTTAAAATCTTTGGCCAATTTACATATTTCCTTCACCTGACCTCTTCACCATGACCAATACAGAACTACTTGTGGGAACGTGAAGATTTCACTGTTGTTATTACAATAATACCTGTGACATTGGACACTTATGGTTGCTAAGTTGGACACCCATCTATCTTGGAAGTTAGACACGTTTTCCTCCCAAGTTGGACAAGTACAGTACCGTACAATAATTGTCACATTTACTGGTGCAGGTAACCAGCATCTTTAATAAACTCTTCAGACTAAGCCAGAGTAAGCCGGATAGATAAGACTGATACTATTTTTTGTTACAAGAAGATTTGTAAGAAGCGCAAGAAAACAGTAATAATATTGTTATCAAGGTCAGGTCAGAAAAATATAAACACTGATAAGTTATCATAAAGTTGTTTCCTCCCAATCCAACTGCCATTCCTATTTCAGTTTTTGTGGACTTAGGATGGAACTATTTTCACTCTTCTCTTTCCTACTGTGGGCAGGAACAGGACTGGTTCTAATTTGGATAGTTTTGTACATCAATGATCACAGGAACATCGCCAAGAATGATAGAAAAGTAGGACGTGTGATTGGATATCCGTTCGTAGGAAATGCCTTGCAGCACAGATGGATAGGACAAGATGGTTTGTTTGGAGTATCACTGACCCATACTAGACTTTAGTTTCCTTGGCTGTATATATGATTTTTATAAGATTGTGTTTCTAGATTTCTATCCACTTGTGAGATGCGTAGGAGCACTGGACTTACCTAACGTGTTTTTGGTCACACACAAAACAGGAATTTTCAGATTTGCAGGCATTAGCAAACCGGAAGCTGTTGAGGTACGTAGGCCTACTACACTTTTAAAAAATTGAATTTTTGAATTTTTGAATTTTTTCCTCAATAATATATTATAAACATTTAAGCTGGAATTAACAAAGAGCGGAATTTACAGGCGGTCCTGAGCAGCAACGAACATATCACGAAAGCATATGGATATCATATGATATCTCCATGGTTAGGAGATGGACTGTTACTGAGCACAGGTCAGCACGTCATTTTCTTTTAAAATGGGCTGAATTGTTCTAGATTATTGTATAGGAAAGAAATGGTTCGCCAGGAGGAAGATGTTGACACCTGCGTTTCATTTTCAAATTTTGGAGCAATTCATGAAGGTTTTTAATGAGCAAAGTCAAATCTTGGTGTCCAATCTGAAGAAGATGACTAATGATTTGGACATTGTGTCGTTCATCATGCCATGCACTTTAGACATTATATGTGGTAGGTACTGCCACAGTATAATACAAGAGGACGCACTTACAAATTCCCAGTTTTCAGAGGCAGCAATGGGCGTTAAAATGGGCACGCAATCCAACAGAAATTCCCAATATTTGCGAGCCATAAGCAGGTATAATGATGTTGCTCAACATCGAGGTTTTTTAAATATGAAATTTAGGAAAAATTATTCGTTTATTTTAGGGTCACCGAAATATTCTTGTACCGAAACATTCGCCCATGGTTGTATTCTGAATTTATATTTTCACTGACCAAGCTTGGACGTGAAAACACGAAACTACTCAATATTCTACATGACTACACCAATATGGTAAATCATCACTTGAACCTCATACAACCAAATTCATTAAAGCCAAAATTAATTTCCCTACAGGTTATAAAAAAGCGCAAAGAAGAATTACTGCAGCAGAAGAAAATTAAATTTACGAACAATGACACAGACGTCACAAACGGTAAGTGCACATTTGCCAGGCTAATATCAGAACTACATATTATCATCCATATACAGTAGAGGAAAAAGGAAAGAGACTGGCCTTTCTGGACCTGCTCCTCAAATGTGCAGAAGAAGACCACACCTTCACAGACAGAGACATTCGAGAAGAAGTGGACACCTTCATGTTCGAGGTAATTCGACCAATATTATGGAAGTTTAATGTTCATCATCATGGATGGTCTAAAGGGTCACGACACTACTGCGATGGCCATAAGCTGGTGCCTCTTCCTCTTGGGCACCAGTCCCGATCACCAGATCAGGGTTCATGAAGAGCTGGACTCAATATTCGGGGACAGCGACCGTCCTGCAACCATGTCTGACCTGACCCAGATGACCTACCTGGACATGTGCATCAAAGAGACTCTTCGACTCTACCCAAGCGTACCAGTTATTGGGCGCCAAATAGATAAAGACCTTCATATTTGTAAGGATAAACTTGACCGACGTACCAGGCATCATAGTTATGGTGCACCTATTATTTCAGTTGGTACAACTCTTCTCAAAGGAACGAACATGATGATAGCTACTATAAATCTCCACCGTCGTCATGAGAACTTCCCCAACCCGGAGGTGTTCAACCCAGACCACTTCTTGCCGGACAGGGTGGCACAAAGACACCCCTTTGCTTACATCCCTTTCAGTGCTGGACCCAGAAACTGCATTGGTAAATTCACACATAATATCCCAGATTTGCTACTTCTGCCATGTTCTTCAGAAGATCACTCATAACACGTCTCTTCAGGTCAAAGATTCGCCATGATGGAGCAGAAGGTGATCATATCCACCATTTTGCGAAGGTTCAAAGTGACTGCCATGGAGCGAAGAGAGGATGTGATCATTCTTGTGGACGTCATTCTGCGTCCAAAATCCGGACTTAGAATTACCATCGAGCCTCGATAACACAATTTTATGTCAAGTGATGTAATTAACCGTATTGATACTCTGCATGTACAAAATATATATTGGGTTTGTCACTAAATGAATTGCCTTGTTATGAACGATTCTATGTGTTAAGAAATCAGTAGCTATAAGTTAGGAAATAGATATGCATAACGATTAACCGAATTGTGCGTCATATCTCTAATGCATATTAATGTCGCCAAACGGTGACCTTTGAAAACACGATAAGATATCAAAAAGACATACGTCCTTGGATTCAAATCCTGTGACATTTTATCAATCTGTTCTTATAGGTTATGTGAGATGGGTGTATTTTCGCTCTTCTCTGTTCCGGATCTGTTATTTTACCTCACTGCAGCAATAATTACAGTATGGCTAGTGTTGTATATTAATATTCATAGAGTGAGTGCCAAGTGGTGTACAGGACAAGCCAGACGTGACTGTGGGTTTCCATTTATTGGATTGCTTCTAATCTACGCTTTTAAAAACCAGGAAGGTTAGTACATGGGTGTGAACTTGCTGTGTTCTGTGAATATAAGTGATTCACCTATCCAGAATTATATCACCGGGTGCGATGTGGAGAACCCACGAAGCATCCAAAGGTGCATGTGGATATCTTGGAGATAGCTATGCACAAATTTGCAGGTGTGAGCAGCCCAGAAGGAGTGGAGGTAAAAATGTTTTAAAATATATTAAAATATATAGTACATATTCAATTTATACATCTAACTATCACCCTTCAACAGGCTGTTTTGAGCAGCAAAGACCATATTGCCAAAGCAAATGGGTATGATTTGATATCATGTTGGTTGGGAAATGGACTCCTACTGAGCTCAGGTCAGATCAAAATAATTATGCTATAACTACAGTATCAATTTCATACGGTTCATATTTCAGGTACAAAGTGGTTCAATAGGAGGAAGATGTTGACATCCGCGTTTCATTTCCAAATCCTGGAAGAATTTATGAAGGTGTTCAATGATCAGAGTCAAATGTTGGCGTCGCTTATTAATAATGAGACGGACGTATTTGACATTGTGTCACGCGTTATTCCTTGCACGTTGGATATTATATGTGGCAAGTATGACTCCATTACTCTGTACTTGGATCTTCGTAAAAATTGCTATTATATGAATAATAATGGCATTTCAGAAGCAGCAATGGGGGTCAAATTGGAAACACAAGCCAACAAGGATTCCGAATATTTTCGAGCCATAAACAGGTAAAAATATTTTGGCAATAAGTATGATTTACCCATATTAATATTGATACAAAAAGCAATATTAATTCCTTATAATAAAAATATGACTTATGGCAACATCCCTTTCCATGAAATATTATCAAAATGCGAAATAGATTACAAGTTAAGCCAACGATATTTTTTATAAAGCTATGGGTGTACTTACCCTGTAATATGCCTGTAATGCATGAGAATATTATGCAGATGTAATTCTTTTTAGGGTCAGTGAAATATTCACATACAGACAAGTCCACCCCTGGCTGCATCCCGATTTTATTTTTTCATTGACGAATATTGGCCGTGAAAATAAGCAATGTGTGGCTACTCTTCATGGTTTCACAGATAAGGTATGTACCATTGGATCATTGCAATGCACTTCACTGACAACTTATGTTTGATGCAGGTAATAAACGCACGCAAAGAAGAACTACGGCAGCAAAACAAAAGGAAAACCATAGCTGTAAAGAGTGGTAAGAGAGGCAAAATACTGATGTTGATATGAGTACCAGTATTAATTTGAATTTCCCCAGCAGACGAAAAGGGAAAGAGACTGGCTTTTCTGGACCTGCTTCTCAAATGTGCAGAAGAAGACCACACCTTCACAGACAGAGACATTCGAGAAGAAGTGGACACCTTCATGTTCGAGGTATTTTGATCACCATAATGCCATGTCTACCATGATGGGATAACAGACAGAGAGAGCTGTTCTAAAGGGCCATGACACCACTGCGATGGCCATCAGCTGGTGCCTCTTCCTCCTGGGCACCAGGCCCGATCACCAGGTCAGGGTTCATGAAGAGCTGGACTCAATATTCGGGGACAGCGACCGTCCGGCGACCATGGCTGACCTGACCCAGATGACCTACCTGGACATGTGCATCAAGGAAACACTTCGACTATACCCAAGCGTACCAATTATTGGGCGTCAATTGGAAAATGATTTCGAGATCAGTAAGTCCACAAGGATTTGGAAATGACCAAATAATAATATGGACAATTCAGTTGGAAATGACACTTTCATATGTTTCAATGATGCAGCTAAGTATATAATATCTGCCTTTCCTTTAAGTGGGCACAACCTTACCCAAAGGAACAAATCTTGTCATTGCACCTATCAATATCCACCGTCTCCCAGAGAACTTCCCCAACCCGGAGGTGTTCAACCCAGACCACTTCTTGCCGGACAGGGTGGCACAAAGACACCCGTTTGCTTACATCCCTTTCAGTGCTGGACCTAGAAACTGCATCGGTAAGTCACACATTAGTAATATTGCACCTTTTTCTTCGGCAAATCCCTCATAATACTGGACTTTGCAGGTCAAAGATTCGCCATGCTGGAGCAGAAGGTCGTCATCGCCACCATTTTGCGAAGGTTCAAAGTGACTGCCATGGAGCGAAGAGAGGATGTCACCATGATCACCGACATCATTCTGCGCCCAAAATATGGGCTTAGAATTCTTGTAGATTCTCGCAAAAAGCAATAAATGTTATTATATGTCATAAAACATTGCTTTAATGCGAGTGTTGTACAGCGACAATTATACAATGGTTATTTTCCTGAATAAATTACTATTCTATTGTTTTATAGTCACTAGTAGACTACACCATTCCACATTTCCGGTTAAGGAGCCTGATATGTAACACACTCTGCTTGGAAAAATGTTTTGTAATCAGTTACATAAACCTAATAAAAGAGTCTTATATCATTTATCAATTTAATCAAGTTCGGGTCATATAACCAGCTCTAAAAGCCTGATAAGTAGTCAGAATGTTGTTTTAGCCAGTTTTTTGCTGATTCAGGGTGTAACTGATTATCCTACTATTTTTACACTTATCTCTTCCACGCCTCATACTATACAGCGGACTGGTTCTAATTTGGATACTTTTGTACATCAACATTCACATGGTCATCAAACCTATAGATTTAACTTTATTGAAACATTTATTACATTTTATGTCACAAAAAACACAGTTTCTACAGTATTAGGCAGTGGTATGGGTTCTTCACATTGGAATTGAACGAGATACTGTTGGCAACTATACTGTAATTGTATCACTTTTAGGATATCATTGATTTTAAAGGTGCGATTCTTTTTGTTTTTGAACCAAAGTGGTACGATAACCACAAATGAATGGTCCAAAAAGAATTCATTCTTTTTAACAGGTTTTATTTTCATTTCTGGCGAGGTTCTATGTGGATTTTAAGTCCATATTTTGGACGAAGAATGACGTCTGGAAGAATGATAATGTCTTCTCTTCGCTCCATGGCAGTTACCTTGAACCTTCGCAAAATGGTGGATATGATCACCTTCTGTTCCAGCATGGCGAATCTTTGGCCTGCAATAATTATTAGTAGTTTGTTAAAAGAATGGAAATGCACAACCTGTATACATGCAACTATTCACGGATAATAAATAAGGCAAGAGCCATTACCGATGCAGTTTCTAGGTCCAGCACTGAAAGGGACGTAAGCAAACGGGTGTCTTTGTGCCACCCTGTCAGGCAAGAAGTGGTCTGGGTTGAACACCTCCGGGTTGGGGAAGACATCGTGGCGACGATGGAGATTCACAAGAGATATCATCACATTCGTGCCCTTGGGTATGGTGCTACCAACTGGAATAGCAACTCAATTATTTATTAAGAAACTAATCAACTCCAATCAACTCATTGATGATTATTACGGATAGCCATGTCTTTCTCTAGCAGGCGCCCAATAATTGGTACGCTAGGGTATAATCGATGTGTTTCCTTGATGCACATGTCCAGGTAGGTCATCTGGGTCAGGTCAGCCATGGTCGCAGGACGGTCGCTATCCCCGAATATTGAGTACAGCTCTTCCTGAACCCTGACCTGGTGATCGGGACTGCTGCCCAGGAGGAAGAGGCACCAGCACATGGCCATCGCAGTGGTGTCGTGCCCCTTTAGAGCATCTCTACTTCTATTATCCCATCGTGGTAAACATTAAACTTCATAATATTTGTCGAATTACCTCGAACATGAAGGTGTCTACTTCTTCTCGAATGTCTCTCTCGGTCAGGGTTTCGTCTTCCTCTGCACATTTGAGAAGAAGGTCCAGAAAGGCCAATCTCTTTCGCTTTTCGTCTGTATATTCAGAATAATTACCCTACTTAGTTCACGATGACATTCCATCATGTATGCTGGTGTGAACTTACCTGTGTCGACATCTGATGTTTCACTAGTACAACCCATTTTCTTCTGCTGCAGTAATTCCTCTTTGCGTTTCCTTATCACCTACATGAGATTGCGGAACTAAATGTGTCACAAGCAGAGAAGGCCTCTCTCTTCGTACTTACATTATCTGTGTAGTTATGAAGAGTATCAAGAAGCTGCCTATTTTCACGTCCTAACTTCGTCAACGAAAATATAAACTCCGAATACAGCCAGGGGCGAAAATTTCGATACATGAATATTTCCGTTACTCTGAAAAATATACTACATGTATTCCTGTTATTTGACATTCCAATGGGTCGATAGTTGATGCCCCCTGCTATTGTACCTGTTTATGGATCGAATATATTCCGAATCCCTGTTGGTTTGTGTTCCTAGTTTAACCCCCATTGTTGCCTCTGTAAATAGGGTGTGGTAAGGACATACGTATTCACATTACACATAATCACTACCTGCAATTTTAAATTATTTCCATATGCTTACCACATATGATGTCTAATGTACAAGGAGTAATGCAGGACATAATGTCACAGCCACTCGTCTCATTCTTCAGATTTGACATCAGGATTTGACTCTGATCGTTGAAAACTTTGATGAACTCTTCCAATATTTGGAAGTGAAAGGCTGGTGTCAACATCTTCCTTCTGGCTGACCATTCCTTTCCTGACAAACCGCACAGTGACAATACAGTCATCTAATAATTGTGTATGACCTCACCTGTATTTATTAGCAGCCCATTTCCCAACCATGGCAATAACAACTGATATCCCACAGCCTTGGTAATGTGTTCCTTGCTACTTAAAAGCACCTGAAAAATCATTGTGTTAAATATTGTGCGAACATTCACTCACACTTACATACCTCTACAGTCTCAGCATTTTCCGCCTTCGCCAATTCAAACATCCCTAGCCTCAAAAGACCCAAAGGAGTATGTGGTGAATACAGTGCTCCTACCCATCGCATTACATGGTAGATATCTACTTTATGAAATGCGTGATGGTGTCATTGAGTAATAAAGCAAGTAACACAGTCGTACTAACCGTCTGGTTTCATAAATGCAAATTGCAAGACCGCTCCAATGAACGGAAACCCAAGTATTCTCCCGATGACATTTCCATCTTTGGCGACACTCACTCTATGGAAGTTGAGGTACAAAACGAACCAAAGTGCAATTACTCCAATTACAGCAAAAAGAAATAGATCGGAGACAGAGATGAACAGAGACACTTCCATCACCAAACCATTGCAAATATACACAAGTACGAATGGTGATAACTAGAAAGACACCAAACAAGACGATAACTTATCTCTCAATGTGAAAAGTGATAAAGTCACGACCCTATGCCACTTGCCAATCGGTGCTACTTTGCATGATAATATTAGCATTACGCTATGAATAAATTGAACGTGTTCCAATTAACAGAGATGTGCATTCTGGATGCTGAAAAAGTGATTATTATGACATCCAAAGTCCGGAATAATTTGTGAAGGTTTTAAATGAACAAAGTCAAATATAATTGTCCAGTCTGAATGTTTTATAGGTTACGAGTAGCTGCGTAGCATTTCATTTCTGGCGAGGTTTTAATCGGACTTTAAGCCCATATTTAGGTCGCAGAATAACCTCGCTGAGAATAATCATGTCCTCTCTACTCTCCATGGCAGTCACTTTGAACCTTCTCAATATGGTGGATATGATCACCTTCTGCTCCAGCATGGCGAACTTCTGGCCTGAAATGAGTAATTTGTTATAATAATGCACAACCTGTGACTTAAACATGAATCATATACTAATACAAAGTAAGAGACATTACCGATGCAGTTTCTGGGTCCAGCACTGAAAGGGACGTATGCAAATGGGTGTCTTTGTGCCACCCTGTCCGGCAAGAAGTGGTCTGGGTTGAACACCTCCGGGTTGGGGAAGTTCTCATGACGACGGTGGAGATTTACAAGAGATATCAGAAGATTAGTGCCCTTGAGTATCGTGCCATCAACTGGATAAATCAACAGAGATAATTATTATTTTCATCTGCCATCAATGGATTAGACGACCTACTTATATGATGATACATACGGATAGTTATATTTTTCTCTATATGCCGCCCAATCATGGGTACGCTCGGGTAGAGTCGAAGTGTCTCCTTGATGCACATGTCCAGGTAGGTCATCTGGGTCAGGTCAGACATGGTCGCCGGACGGTCGCTGTCCCCGAATATTGAGTCCAGCTCTTCATGGACCCTTACCTGGTGATCGGGACTGGTGCCCAGGAGGAAGAGACACCAGCTGATGGCCATCGCAGTGGTGTCGTGACCCTTTAGGACACCTTTAGTTAAATTATAACATCGTGGGATGCATGCCACTTGCATTATTTTGGTCGAATTACCTCGAACATGAATGTGTCCACTTCTTCACGAATGTCCTTCTCTGTCAGGGTTTCGTCTTCCTCTGCACATTTTAGCAGCTGGTCCAGAAAAGCCAGTCTCTTCCTCTTTTCATCTGCATATTCAGGATAATTAGCAGTATACATGACAGGAACTTCCATCGCCCTACCGGTGTCGACGTCTGATGTTTTACTTATTGAACCTATTTCCTTCTGGTGCAGCAATTCCTCTCTGCGTTTCTTAATCACCTGTAGGAGAATGCGAAACCAAGTGAATTTCCCGCCACCAATTTATCTCTCTCTTTGTACTTACATGATCTGTGTAGCCATGAAGAGTATGAAGAAGCTGCCTATGTTCACGACCAAGCTTCGTCAGCGAAAATATAAATTCTGAATGCAGCCAGGGGCGTAAATTTCTGTATGCGAATATTTCCGTGACTCTGAAATGGTATGACTTACATTTCTGTTATTTTGGTTGTCAATGTGAAGCTGTTACTGATACCTGTTTATAGATCGAATATACTCTGAATCCCTGTTGGTTTGCGTTCCTAATTTTACACCCATTGTTGCCTCTGCGAATAGAGCAGAACTTTAAATCACGTTAAGGGTTATAATGTAAGTAGGGTTATGCTTACCACAAATGATGTCTAATGTGCAAGGAGTAATGTGCGACACAAGGTCAAAGTCACTCGTCTCCTTCTTCAGAATTGTCAACAAGATTTGACTTTGGTCGTTAAAAACTTTGATGAACTCTTCCAGTATCTGGAAGTGAAATGCTGGTGTCAGCATCTTCCGTCTTGCGGACCATTTCTTCCCTGCCACACCAGAAGGAACAATCCAATTAATATGCAGTCCTTCTGGCAGGTCAGTTTGACCTCACCTGTGCTTAGCAGCAGTCCATTTCCTAACCATGGCCATATCAACTCATATTGCATAGACTTGGTAATGTGTTCCTTGCTGCTCAGAAGCACCTGACAATATCAAGGATCTGTTAAATTATTGTGCAAATATTATATTTTTCCTCACTCTCCACATGGCTACATACCCCCACAGCATCAGGTGCTTCCACCTTCCCAATTTCCCATAGCCCCAGCCTCAAACGATCCACAGGACTGAGAGGTGTATTCAATGCTCCTGCCCATCGTATTAGGTGATAAATATCTATTTTTTAAAAATTCGTGACAGTTAATGAAACAATAATAAAAGTAAGTACACAGTCGCACTAACCGTCTTGTTTCAGAAATGCAAATTCCAAGGTCTTTCCAATGAACGGAATACCGAGCATTCTCCTGAAGCCGTTTCCATCCTTGCTAACACTCACTCTGTGGAAGTTGATGTACAATACTAACCACAGTGTAATAACTGCAGTTACAGCATACCCTAATAAGTAGGAGAGAGAGATAAACGAAGACACTTCCATCATCACACCACGGCAAGTAATGAAGTTGAATTGGAATAAACAGCAAAGACACAAAGTATCAACAACAAGACGATAACCTATCTATGGAAAGCCATCACCCTAACGTCCTTTAGATATAAATATATCAATGTCATTCAGTTTCACATTATCTTATATTTATTGGACACACTTCAATATTTTTGTTAATTTTTATTTGCATTTTATTGAAGGTTTGTCATACTGACAATGCCTTGACATTGTACCTGGAGCTTTTGATTGGGCTAAACGTGAATGGAAATCTAATAGAAAACAAATGTATATACGGTATGCATTTTTTAATTACGCAATTATCTCATGTTGAGCACTTTCAAAGCCATAGATTTGATCTTAGCGTAATCAATGATGGCTTCTCACTTCTGGCGAGCTTCTATTCGGATTCTGAGCCCATGTTTTGGACGCAGAATGATATCCGGAACAATGGTCACGTCCTCCCTCCGCTCCATGGCAGTCACTAGGAACATTCGCAAAATGGTGGATATTATCACCTTCAGCTCCAGCATGGCGAATCTCTGGCCTGCAATTAGTAGGTTACACACAGAAATACACGGATTATGGTATAAGACAAGAGATATTACCGATGCAATTTCTGGGTCCAGCACTGAAAGGGATGTAAGCAAAGGGGTGTCTTTGTGCCACCCTGTCCGGCAAGAAGTGGTCTGGGTTGAACACCTCCGGGTTGGGGAAGACATCGTGGCGACGATGGAGATTCACAATAGATATCATCAGATTAGTTCTCTTGGGTATCGTGCCACCAACTGGAATAACAAAATATCTGCAATCAATTGACGACAATCAACTCCTTTCGATGAATCTTACGGATGGTCATGTCTTTCTCTAGTTGGCGCCCAATAATTGGTACGCTCGGGTAGAGTCGAAGGGTCTCTTTGATGCACATGTCCAGGTAGGTCATCTGGGTCAGGTCAGTCATAGTCGCCGGACGGTCGCTGTCCCCGAATATTGAGTCCAGCTCTTCCTGAACCCTGACCTGGTGATCGGTACTGCTGCCCAGGAGGAAGAGACACCAGCTTATGGCCATCGCAGTGGTGTCGTGCCCCTTTAGACCACCTTTATTTCTATTATACCATAGTGAAAAGATTAAAACTTGCATTGGTCGAATTACCTCGAACATGAAGGTGTCCACTTCTTCACGAATGTCTCTCTCAGTCAGGGTTTCGTCTTCCTCTGCACATTTTAGGAGCAGATCCAGAAACGCCAGTCTCTTTCGCTTTTCGTCTGTATATTCAGGATAATAATTATTACCCTACATAGTTCACGATGACATGCACTTCCATCATGTATGCTGGTGTGAACTTACCTGTGTCGGCATCTGATGTTTCACTCGTAGAACCCATTTTCTTCTGCTGCAGTAATTCCTCTCTGCGTTTCCTTATCACCTGAATGAGAATACGGAACTACAATCATGATGAAAACCAGACATGTCGCTTTTCGTACTCACATTATCTGTGAAGCCATGAAGGGTATTAAGCAGCCGCCTGTTTTCACGTCCAAACTTCGTCAACGAAAATATAACTTCCGAATGTAGCCATGGTCGAAAATGTCTGTACATGAATATGTCAGTGACCCTGAAAAAGATATGACATGCATTCCTGTTATTTGACATTCCAATGTATCAATAGTGCTATTGTACTGTACCTGTTTATGGATCGAATATATTCCGAATCCCTGTTGGTTTGTGTTCCTAATTTTACCCCCATTGTTGCCTCTGTAAATAGAGCAGGATGTAAGATCAGACAAGTTTTTTCATTGAGGGTTATGACATGCTTTGAAGTTGTAATTTCACTTCCATTATGAGGAAAATATCTGCCTTATCCAGGTTACAGAACATTGCAAAATATAGCTTACCACATATAATGTCTAATGTACAAGAAGTAACGTAGGACATAATGTCAAAGTCGCTGGTCTCATTCTTCAGATTTGACATCAGGATTTGACTCTGATCGTTGAAAATTTTGATGAACTCTTCCAATATTTGGAAGTGAAAGGCTGGTGTCAGCATCTTCCGTCTGGCGAACCATTTCTTTCCTTCTAAACCAGAAGATTCATAAGTTATTATGCAATCCAATGATTTACTAGTCTGTATGAACTCACCTGTGGTTAACAACAATCCATTTCCCAACCAAGGTCGTAACAGTTCGTACCCAAACGCCTTGGTAATGTGTTCCTTGCTGGTCAGAAGCACCTGATACATAAAAATATTAAATTGTATATTTTTCCATCTCCTTTCCCCACTATCTTGTGCATACCTCTATAGCCTCAGCAGTTGCTATCATCGCAAATTCGAATATTCCAACTCTCATGAGCTCCACATGACTCAGTGGCGAACACACTACTCCTGCAGATTGCACGGTGTAGTAGAAATCTACTCATTGAAATCAGTGATAGTGTCATGAAGCAACAAAAGCAATTACACATGCACTGACCGTCCTGTTGGACAAACGCATATTCCAATACTTTTCCAATGAACGGATACCCGAGAATTCTCTTGAATCCGTTTCCATCTCTGCTGACACTCACTCTGTGGATGTTGATGTACAAAACTAACCACAGTGCAATTACTCCGGTTGTAACACACACTAACAAGTCGGAGAGACACACTTCCATCACCAACCCGCGAAAATGTATAGCAATAAACAGAACGAAGAGAAACCAGCAGATAACTTATCTGTGGAGTGTAATGATAATAAGAAAGCCATGACCCTATGTCACCTGCTAATCTGATGCTTTTAGTCTGGCTCCAGCCAATCGGAGTTGACCGTGACGTCAGCCGGCCACTTTTTCCATAGCGACGAAGATGGCGGCCTCCATAGGACACGTATACACAGTCCATAATAACTCCAGCCAATCAGAGGCGACGTGATACAAGTTGGCTACTCTCTTTCTCGAGAAATTCTGGTAATAAAATGAATCAACAATGACCATCAACAACAATTGGCCATCTTGCACCAAATATCGTAGCAATAGAAAATTCCATAAAAATTATAGTACGGACTGATTTATTTCGCTTCAATATCCAACATGTACACTTCCAAGGTGCACACACGTAACTCTCCGAGACCTGAGGTGAAGAAAGTGAAATATATTAAGGATCCAGACCATTTTACCTACCTGATCGAACGGTACCTGCGAACAGATGAACCTAGTTACGATATCGACCACGATACATTGCTCAAGTTCATCAAGACATATGTAAGTACCTCCAAGTACACTTATAGAGGCATTGTACTGATGAGACTCATATTTTCAGTTTGAACCAGCCATAGAACCATGTGAATCCCTAAAACCAAAACCTATTTTGAAATACGGAATCCAGGCGGATAGAGCTCGTCATAATTCTACGAGTGCCCAACAGCGCTTCTTTAACATATACAGAGCGAAGAGAAGAATGGCAAGTACTGTATTGTTGACAAAATACAAAATGTTCAACGCTGATACACTGATTGTCTGGATCTGACAGCAGTAGATAAATTTTTGTACGAGCGCAACCGAGTGCGCACCCTCCCTTACGCAGCTCCTCTATTCGCAACATCGCAAACGTCGGTCATTTTGTTCCCCACCCCCAAGTGTACCGGTACACCCACTATACACAGAGCTTACCAACTATCATTGATAATTCCAACCGTGCACGCTGCGCCAACTGTCATGCGCACTGGGTTGCGCTCGTAAAAAAATCTTATAAAATCTTACTCTTTCACTGCAGCAATCGACTCTTAGTCCAGCTGCGTACGACATAAGAAGGTGGCCTAATCACATCCCACCTCGTTACATGCCCATGGCACCACCACCACCAATTGATGCTTGGGAATTAGATGAAGTGCCATTTTTGGAAAGGTTCCTCTGGTACCAGCCACCTAGAACCCGTCGTTACACGAAGGTTGCATTCGACGATCTCCCAGCTGATCTTCTCATCATGGAAGTGAGTTATTACTACCATTTGCTTATTATTACCTTTATAACAGTTGATTGTCACAATACGCCTACAAAATGTTTTTGTCTCTTGCAGCAGCAGCACCATCATCGTCTTCCTTCGGTTGGAGGCCAATCCGTAATGAGCACCCAGAAACTCCGTCGTTCCAAAGAATCCATCTTTGATGACGACTCAGCGAACCAGGCAATGATGCAAGCCGATTACTTGCGTAACTATCGGAAGATAGCTTCAGTTTGGAGTCCTCCGCATGTCGCAGTGTCGGATGGGGGGCTTCGTCAGAGACAGAGTTTGAGCAGACGTCCTTCATACATGGAACATAAGAAGCACTCTACTACTTCTACTCATTCAAACCATTGAAGTGTACACTACTATGAAATAAAAAAGAACTGCCGTGAGGTGGTGCGGTCCAGACATACGTGTACATGGTACGCAGGAGGCAGGGGTGCCCCTCTACGTAGACGTACGGTGTCCAGACAAGCCCCTATACGTGTACGTGGTTCTATCCTTCTGTCAGGCGTTTTGTGTGGCCCGCGTCTACGTTGGGTTGGCTCCCCTGGGGTAGGAGCGGTTGGCGCGCTTGCGGGGGGGCCGCCCAGCGGAGGCGTGGGGAAACACACAAAGGGAGACGAGAGACACAGAGAGAGAGAGAGGGAGGGAGGGAGAGAGAGAGAGGGTTTCTCCGTAATTGTGGAAACTACTACTTATTAACGTTTTATTGAAATTTTAGCAAATCTAATTTAACTTTCATTATTTACAAGTATAGTCACGAGCGAGGGATTTTCGGGTTACATAATTCGTTATCTCTAGACGAAATGAGCAGGCCTGAAAATCAGCCAGTGTTTGTGGATAGACCAATCGGGGTCAAAACTAGATAGCTAAATCACCCTTGGCATCCTCGTCAAAAAAAATAAAAATAAAAAAATAACCAGATATAACAAAACGGACGTTCCGCGATAATTTCTCAAATTTTCCTGCAATTCGTGGATAAGGACGGTTCAATTTTTGGACGAGCATCAACAATGATGAGACTTGCAGTACTTCTTCTGTTTGTGTGTCTGGCCTCAGCCGATGAAACAGTAAGTTACTTACTCCATTTATTAAAATAATATTTATTATTATTTACTTATCTGCAACAATCAGCCAAGCCACTGTCGTATTCCGTCAAGAAATGGTGATTCATCAACAGTCAGACGAATCCAAGCAGCTTATCGCGAATGTGCATCGAAAGAAATCGAGCCAAGAGTATGTAGAGTCATATATTTTATAATACAACAGAGGTCATTGAGTCACATATTTTTCAGTGCATGTTGGAATGCCTGATGGACACAGTGGAAGTGGTAAGCTCATAATTTCGGATTTTAAAATGTGCAAAAATTAATTTTAACATTTTGGATACAGCTTGATGAGAACAGTGAGGTAGATGCTGAAGAAATAGTGGATCTGTACATATCTGAGGAAGGATATGAAGACACCAAAGCTTTCATGGCTGATAAATTCCGCGAATGCATTTCAAACAGTAAGTTGCACTTATTTTTAAAATAAATAAAATTAATAATGTTGTCTTTTTTTATAATAAGATTATGAAACGGATCAGTGTACTCGAGTCCAACAAACTGTGGAGTGTGGTAATTCAGCATTTGCTGAGGTACAGTAATTACTGTTTAAGTATGTGTGTGAAATGCTAATTTAAATTTATGTTATAGGAATGCGATGAATTCAACGAAGTAGAGGACACTACAACACAACTATTCCAGGAGTAAAATGCCTCACATAATTTGTCACATTTATGTCACATTTTTGTTCATCCATAAATATTCTCAGAAATGTAATTGGGCTGGAAAAATATTTTTCTATTCTTTTGGTGTAAAAAATAAAACTAATATTTTTAAGCTACGTTATCATCTGACATATTGCCAAATGTCACGACACCATTGGTATTTCCATCTGCAGTCACATGCCTAATGATTAGGAATAATTAGTTCATTTGACATGTAAAGAGTGTAATCACTATACTGTGGGTTGGTGACATGCCACATATGCAGAAAAATCTTGAAGGTCAGTTTATAATATGTGAAGAAATCTAAACGCACTAGCTCCAAGTTCAGAGGGTCATTGTTGAAACGACAGAGTTGACATTAACTTTCATCCCGAATGGAACATACGCAATATGTACGAATGTTTAAACAAATAAATAAATACACATAACTCAAGGCCGTCACCAGTGTCCAA
Source organism: Catajapyx aquilonaris (assembly GCA_000934665.2). NCBI lineage: Eukaryota > Metazoa > Arthropoda > Diplura > Dicellurata > Japygidae > Catajapyx > Catajapyx aquilonaris. The sequence continues at coordinate 50,999 of JYFJ02002180.1, forward strand.
TAGAAATCAACCTAAAACACATTTCCGAGAAAAAGTTTTAGATATTAGTCATATTACTTTACGTCACACCCAGTCATGTAAACAGCGATAGTAAACATGATTCATAGCAGACTATTTCACTCCCTGTGAGTAGTTTCATCCAGCAACAATGCAACTCCTGGTTCTCCTTTTTATTGTGGCAACATTTGTCCTGGCAGATGACGAAATAGTAAGTGTCCAGTTTGCACAATTTATTCCTCATAGGCTAATCTATCACTATTATGCCAGCCAGCTCATTGTCGCATGCCCTCCACTGATGTGAGTGAATCAGTCGGCGAGCGACTCTCAGCTGCAGAACGACAATGTTTACCCAAAGAACAAGAATACAGGGTGAGTTTAAAAATCATTGACCTATATACAGAATGAGTCAACATCATGTCATCCAATATTATTCTGATTCAATTTATAATTATTACAGTGCTCTGAAGAGTGTGTGCTGTACCAACTGGGTGTGGTATGATTGTATCAAAATGCTGTACCTATAGTACAATGAGAAGCTGTCAAAACCCTTTTAAAACTCAGGTGAATGAAGAAGGAGGCTTAAAACCAGAGGAGTTGGCCCATATACTAATTCCTGGATATGGGTATGACGCAACTAGAGAATTTTTGGTGGACAGTTTTCAGCAGTGTGCTGAGAAGGGTAGGTTCATACTCCTCAATATTTTGACTTAGCAAATTTTTGGGGCGATTCGTTTTTCTTTGTGTTGACAGATCATGCAGACATCTGCGGGGAGGCGAAGGCAGTAGCAGAATGTGGATACGCTAAATTCTGGATGGTTTGTAGCAATCTAGTAATTTTGATGACTTATGTGCACAACTAGCCAATATTAATCGTGATTTCCATATCATTTTGTCAGGAATGTGCCGAAATCCCCGAAAGAAGCATTTAAAAAACGGTTATTTTGGAAGAAGTCATCGAAAGGAGTGTCCCATTTTAAAAACCCCATAACTCGAAAACTTGTAGACATATCTTAATTATTTCAGTTTTGAAATGCTACGAAATGTCTACGTTTCGGTCTTACAATAGTTTGTTTAGATATGAGCTCCATTTATTGCTCAGAAAATTTAAATACGGTAATCGGTGTCGTGCCTAACCCCGTCAGACATATCCGGAGCAAGGGCCAAGGCTTGCTGTAGCGTGCAGTTCTACACAAGTTGTGCAGTTCTAAAAGTCAAATGTGCAGTTCTGAATACTGATTTGTGCTGTCAGAAAGTAGCAGACAAGTCTGTTATACCAGGATTCAACATACTGTACTTGTACTTTGACCCTGCTGGAAATATGAAGGGACTTGCATAACACACGGACACTGCGCAGTGTTTTTTGAAAAAAATGTTTTATATCCGAATTACTTACAGTATAGGAAGATTCCACTGTTACATTCACCTAAGCTTGTGTGACCTTGAATAAAAAAGAATATTTCGCGTCCCGCGGACTGATTTGCACTTTGCTCATTTCCCCTATTACATGTTCGACATGACTTTTGTGCCGTTGAAAATATTCCTTAGAATAATCTCTGATCTGGCTCTGGAGTCACCTTTGTGATCCTATCCCGTAGGTGCTGGAGAAGACGGACCTTTTCCCCATACATGGGTATCTCCACAAAAAAGTCAATCGGGGTAAGATCAGTGGTTCTATGGGTACTAGGCATGGGGAAACGTCTCAATTAAGACTTCGCACACTGGGGGGCTGAACAAATGAAACTTTCCTACTGCAGGTTTGTTTCATTGATGAGGCAACGTTTTATGTGCATCATCAAGAACAATGTGTATGGTGTAAAGACCCGTCATCTCCAGCACCTACGGGATAGGATCATAACGGTAACTCCAGATATGATTGATCGGGTTTGACTCGAGACCTAATCCCGTCTTTTTTATTTGGCTAGAATTTTTCGAGTTATAGGGTTTTAAAAATGAGACATTCTTTTTCGATGACCCTGTGTATGTCACTAAATTCCCCGATGATCTGTGACCTCTAAGGAATTCCGTGTCGCTCTCTTTGTTTCATAGACGACAATAGGATCCCAATAAAGAGCAGCAATTCTGTCCCTCTTGTCTCTTTATTTCATGACTGACAATCATTCTCAGCCACTGATTACGATTAATATTCACACAGGGCACTTCTTCTGCTCATTTGAGGAGCAGGCCCAGGAAAGCCTGCCTCTTCCGTTTTTTTCCCGGAGAGAATAAGGAAGATCATTTTCTTCCACTCCCAATTAGTAACATTTTTTATACAAGTGCCAAGTGGGGAAAATAATGTGGGTGTGCCGGATATGGCCATGTTCCTGATATGGCACCCCGCTGTTGTGATTTGGCTAACAAAAAATCCGCTAGATGGCATCAGCAGCCAGCGCCAATTTTAGAACAAATGCATATTGCAATGTTCTTCACTTGTCCTTTTTTGATGAGAATTTCTTGAATTTTTGAGGGGAAGGTCCATCTGATGGACTAAAATATACTTCTCATGCCGTACCTTCATTTTGACAGCTATATTAATCCGAGTGACCGCCGACCTCTGACCTCAGCGTCACTTTCATAGTAGGCTGTAACTTCTTCGAGGGAAAATAAGATCACAATAAATAGCAGCAATTATGACCCTCACGTTTATTTCAGGACTTACAATCAATTCTTTTAAGTGTGTAAACCACTAATTACCATTAATGTCCAGATGTGGAATTAGTGGTCTTGTTGATGTAGGCCCATGGGGGCTTAGTATTAATGTCTCCAAAGGCAATGCGCCCGGCTGTGATCAGGTATATCATCTGGGTAATCAGGCACATGATCTTGATCACAAAACCGACGCTTATCTGCAAGTGAGGATGATATACAGTAGAAGGTATGGTCATTAGATGGCGCGCGTGTAAATTGGCGCCATTGTACACTTACGCCATCAATGGGGGGAAATTGTACTACGAATCCAGCTGGAGTACCCTTGCTACTATTAAGGCCCATTCACACAGGCCGTCGACGGTTTTGGTTTTTGGTCTCGTCGACGCCGCGGACCAATCAGAACGGGCCCTCACGTAAACAACGCGTCATGGTTACCGTGAGGGCCAGCTCTGATTGGTCCAAAACCAAAACCAAAACCGTCGACGGCCTGTGTGAATGGGCCTTTAGACTCACCATGTCCATGGGGTCCAGTTGAGCCATGTCGTAAACCATGGCGTTTGGAGCGGTGGCAGAGGGCAGCATGAAGGAGTAGGAGGCGGACAGGGTGACGGCCAGACACAGGTACGTCGGGTATATCTCGATACCTTTGACCAGCTCGACAACCACTGGCAGCAGTATGTTGGTGGTGGCCAGATTGGAGCACATCTCACTGACCACTGCCGAGGTCAGGGAGGTGAAGAAGACCAGCACCATTGGGGGCATGCCTGCCCCCCATTCGGTCACTCTGGCGCTTATCTTCGTACCCAGGCCTGAGGACACCAGGCCGGAGGACATGGCCATCCCTCCGCCCAACAGCAGCAGCACTCCCCATGGCATCTTCTGCTGGACCACTTTCCAGCTCACCAGGGGCTCCCTGGGCCACAGTCGGGCCCAATCGCCCTTGAACAGGGCAGGCAGGAAGGTCAGGTCGGCAGGCAGGGTGAAGAGGATCAGGGCGGCCATCACGGCCACCATCCCATCCGATGCATACCTGTATAGAGAGATGACTCGCATTATGGTGGAACACTGAACATATGCAGTGACGACATGTGTGCCTCTAAACTTACGTAACTTCCATCGTGTCCATCCAGCCGTCCATGAAGAGCGGCTTCCGGAAGAACCACAGGAAGACCAACAACATGAACGCCAGTAAGGTGGAAATCTCCTTGAACTTCATCGGACCCAGAAGAGACATCTCTTTGTCCACGAATGCCTTCAACCCGGCAGCTTTCTCCTCTGTTGCTTCCATACCCACGTTCCTTGGTACAAAGAAGAGGTCATTACAGTTGCTTTATCCCTCATTGTTCTGCCAATAAATGAAACGAATGGGACTCACCGTCGCGCTCGCATGAGAAGGAAGGATATCCAACCCCAGGTGAGGGCAGTCTGGATGATGGCCAGGGGAGCTGATATTAACATGAACGTGGCGTATGACGGCACATTTTCTTTTCCGTATGTACTGTGTGGACAGAAATATGCTATTTGTACCTCATTATGAAAAGGTGTGAGAATAAACCCAACTACCCAAGTACATACTGCTCCATTTTGTCGTAGAAGACCAGGTTGGGTGGTGTCCCGGTGATCGTCCCGCTTCCTCCAAGGGTGGCCGAATAGCAGACTCCAATGAAGTAGAGGACCCTCATCCGATGGGTGGTCTTCTTCTGCAGATTGATGTCGGGCATGGAAGTCTTGAGTGAAACTGGCAGCAGGCCCATGGACGAGACATGGCTTAGGGCCCTTCCTCTCTTCATGTTGCTGACTCTTCCCCACAGCAGCCTGGACGTCATCAGGAAGCAGCTGTCCATACAAGAAAATGATATTAGTCATGACTCATGAAGTACGACGTATTGTGGATGAGGTCGCGTCACCTGGCCTTGCAGCCTTGGTCCTCCGGGTCCTGAACAGTGTCGTCTGCTTGATCGACAATCTCTACTTTTGGTGACACAGGCGTGTTTCTGGCAATATCTTCGGTGGCCTCCTCTGCTATGGACAGCTGTTGCACTACCTCGCTAACAATGGGCAGCATCATGGCCACGCAGGCCGTGTTGGAGATGAACATAGAGAGGAACATTGTCACGCACATCATTCCGAAGAGGATCCCTGGAGGGCTGGTCCCACACCATCGGAGGACTGTGAGGGCCAGGCGTTTGTGAAGATTGCAGGCCTCCACCGCGATAGCCACCATAAGGCCTCCCAGGAACAGGATAATGATACCCTTCATGTAGTTGGCTCCCACAACATCCGTTTCCGAAATCCCCAGAAGCGGGTACAGGAACAGTGGCAACATCGAAGTGGCCGCCAGTGGTAAGGCCTCGGATATCCAGTAGCATGCCATCAGAAGGACCACGAAGGCACATCTGGACGGCTTCATATCTTCACCGGTTTGTAGCAGTAAAGGGCATAGCGCCAGTGGAGCACCAACCAGGACCCATGAGCGCCAGAATGGAATCAAGCGGCCCCATGGCGATATATGTATGCTACTGGGAGACACGGACCTCTGCAGGTCTTTGGGTCGTTCTTCGGGTCCCACGCTTGCCATTCTTCCGCCCAATGCGACTGGAACTTTATCGAGAAACAAGTCTTGTTGCCAAGAGACGCTGGACAACAATCACAGAGTTAGTAGTTTGGTAAAATGGCAACCTTGATGCTAACAATTAAAATGAATTTTTTGGGGGATAGAAGGGCAATAAAGGGGTAACGGTCACCATACCGTTCCTGAACACATTACCTTGGTTCCTACTTACTCAGACCAAAGTCATTGCTTATGCATGAAAAGTATCAGTGCAGTCTTCTCATTGAATACTGCTCTACTGTCAAACATTGAAGAATCCAGATATGACTCTTCACCAGCAAAAGTCAATGCACTAGTTCAACCACTGATTAAATGTGTTGCTACATTACATACATTACATTACATACAGAACCGTCTAGTACCAAGAAAGCAACTAAGACGTATACACTTGTACACAATGTGTATCACAGGTACTGGTATCTGTCATCAGCAGGTAGCCCACCGATTGTAAAAAAAAAAACACACATTGAGCTCACCTTCGTCTCATGTGAACAATGATAATAATAATAATAATAATAATAATAATAATAATAATAATAATTGTTTGGGTAATGCTTTCACCCTATCAGGGTTTATCACATGGACCTTTATTTGTTGTATACATTGGAGCCTTTATACGTATCGCCCGGGCCCACGGGCAGGATGACAGGAGGGGATGTGCAAGTGCAGTGCATCTGACGTGTGGCCATTTTTAGTGAGCTCCCCCGGGTGGTTTAGTCTGTAGGAAATACCACCCGAGACGAAGCCAGAGGTGACCGACCTCTGCACGAGATGAAGGGGGTGTCCCCGGGCTGGGATCGAACCCGGGACCTTAACATCCGTGGGCGCGCGCGTTACCGCGGCGCCACTCCGTCTCCCCTCATGTGAACAATGATACAACATGTATACATCCTACGCATATTCTAGAGCAGTAAAATAATTATTGCATTCTGGTTTGTCCATGTAGCTAAAATACAGCCTGCTATCAACGACATGTAAGGCAATTTACTGATGGCGAGGTTCTTATCCGGATTCCAAGCCCATATTTTGGACGCGTAACGATGTCCGTAACAATTGTCGCGACGAATGGCGACCTTCTGGCCTGCATTAGTAATTTGTTATAAGCATGTAAATGCACAACCTGTGACTATATACTGTACAATTCACGGCTGATAAAATGCAAAAGACATTACGTATACAGTTTCTGAGACCAGCACTGAAAGGGACGTACGGTACGCAAACGGGCGAATTTCATGCATTTACCTCTTATACCGTAGGCCTACCATCATTTTGATAGCAATATTAATTCGAGTGACCTCTGACCTCTGACCTCAGCGTCACTGTCTTAGTAGGCTGTGACTTCTTCGAGGGAAAATAAGATCACAATAAAAACAAGCAATTCTGACCCTCACATCTCGTTTATTTCAGGACGTACAATCCATTTAAACCACTGATTACCATTAATGTTCAGATGCAGCTGGTCTGGTTGATGTAGGCCCAATCGGGCTTCTTACCAATGTCTCCAAAGGCAATGTGCCCGGCCGTGTTCAGGTATATCATCTGGGTAATCAGGCACATGATCTTGATCACAATACCGACGCTTATCTGCAAGTGAGGATGATATAGAAGGTATGGTCATTAGATGGCGCGTGAGTAAATTGGCGCCACTGTCCGCTTACGCCCTCAACGGGGGGAAATTGTACTACAAATCCAGCTGGAGTATCCTTGCAAGACTCACCATATCCATGGGTTGCAGTTGAGCCATGTCGTAAACCATGGCGTTTGGAGGGGTGGCAGAAGGTAGCATGAAGGCGTAGGAGGAGGACAGGGTGAGGGCCAGACACACGTACATCGGGTGCATCTTGATGCATCTGACCAGCCCGATAGCCACTGGCAGCAGCATGTTGGTGGTGGCCAGATTGGAGCACATCTCACTGACCACTGCCGAGGTCAGGGAGGCGCAGAAGACCAGCAGCATTGGGGGCATGTCTGCCCCCCACTCGGTCACGCTTTTGCTTATCTTATCGTCCAGTTTGGAGGACTTCAGGCCGGAGGTCATGGCCATCCCTCCGCCCATCAGTAGCAGCACTCCCCATGGCATCTTCTGCTGGACCACTTTCCAGCTCAGCAGGGGCTCCCGGGGCCACAGTCGGGCCCAATCGCCCTTGAACAGGGCGGGCAGGAAGGTCAGGTCGGCAGGTAGCGTGAAGAGGATCAGAGCGGCCATCACGGCCACCATCCCATCCGATGCATATCTGTAGAGAGATGACACGCATTATAGTTGAACACTGAACATATGCAGGGCGTGACGACATGTGTGCCTCTAAATACTTACTCAATTTTCAGCCTTTCCATCCAGCCCATCATTATGGCTGGCGGCGGCTCCCGGAAGAACCACAGGGAAACCAACATCATGAACACCAGTAAGGTTGAAATCTCCTTGAACTTCATCGGACCCAGATTAGACAGTTCCTTGTTCACGTATGCCTTCAACCCAGCAGCTTTCTCCTCTGTAACCTCCATACCCGCTTTCCTTGATACAAAGAAGAGGTCACCACAGTTGCTTCATCCCTCACTGTTGTGCCCATAAATGAAACGAATGAGACTCACCGTCGTGCTCGTATGAGAAGGAATGATACCCAACCCCAGGCGAGTGAGACCTGGATGATGGCCAGGGGACATGATACGAACATGAACTTGGCGTATGACATCGCATGCTCTTTTCCGTATGTACTGTGTAGACAGAGATATTGCCATTATGAAAAATTGTAAGTATAATCCCAAGGTACATACTCCTCCATTTTGCCGTAGAAGATCAGGTTGGGTGCTGTCCCGGTGATCGTCCCGCTTCCTCCAAGGGACGCCGAATAGCAGACTCCAATGAAGTAGAGGACCCTCATCCGATGGGTGGTCTTCTTCTGCAGATTGATGTCGGGCATGGAGGTCTTGAGTGTAACCGGGAGCAGTCCCATGGACGAGACATAGCTTAGGGCCCTTCCTCTCTTCATGTTGCTGACCCTTCCCCACAGTATCCTGGACATGGTCAGGAAGCACCTGCCCATACAAGAAAATTATGTAAGTCATGAAGTACGACGTAATGTGGATGAAGTATCACCAGGTCTTGCAGCCTTGGTCCTCCGGGTCCTGAACAGTGTCGTCTGCCTGATCGACAATCACTACGTTTGATAACACCGGCGTTCTGACAATATCTTCTGTGGCCTCCTCTGCTGTCGCCAGCTGTTCCACTACCGCACCGACAATGGGCAGCATCATGGCCACGCAGGCCGTGTTGGAGATGAACATCGAGAGGAACATGGTCACGCACATCATTCCGAAGAGGATCCCAGGAGGGCTGGTCCCGCACCATCGGAGGACTGTGAGGGCCAGGCGTTTGTGAAGATTGCAGGCCTCCACCGCGATAGCCACCATAAGGCCTCCCAGGAACAGGACAATGATATTCTTCATGTAGTTGGCTCCCACAACATCCGTTTCCGAAATCCCCAGAAGCGGGTACAGGAACAGTGGCAACATCGAAGTGGCCGCCAGTGGTAAGGCCTCGGATATCCAGTAGGTGGCCATCAGAAGGACCACGAAGGCACATCTGGACGGCATCACATCTTCACCTGTTTGTAGCAGTAAAGGGCATAGCGCCAGTGGAGCACCAACCAGGACCCATGAGCGCCAGAATAGAATCAAGCGGCCCCATGGCGATGTATGAAGGCTATTGTGAGACACGGACCTCTGCAGGTCTTTGGGTTGTTCTGCGGGTCCCACGCTCGCCATTCTTCCTCCCAGTTTACGACTGGAACTTCATCGAGAAACAAGTCTTGTTGCCAAGAGACGCTGGACAACAATCACAGAGTTAGTAGTTTGCTAAAATGGCAACCTTCATGCTAACAATTACACACATTTTAATCTTCTAAATAAATGATGTTTTTTGCGAGCGCAACCCTGTGCACACCCACGGTCGCTCAAGTCCACAACGTTGTCACTAAGGTACCCTGTTCCAGAATCTTGGCTACATCGCAAAATTCGGCCATATTGTTACCCCCTCAAGATTAAAAGTGTTGGAAACAATTTGCTCGAACTTTGTTGCGCTAATTACAAAACTCATCTAGCATTTTTTCACTACCTCGCAAATGAAACATGTCAGTGCCAAGCCCGCACCATACAACAGAAGCTGAAACGGAGCCTCGACCTGACCCATCTTCAAACTTTTAGGGTCATCATTGTAGGGACGATAGTCCCTATAAGTAAGATCCTCGTGCAAAAACAACAATGAAAATTTTCCTTGTTCTTGTTGTTGTTGTTGTTGTTGGGAGGACGTTTTTCTGTCAAGCATATCTCAAAAACCGTTGCAAGTACAGCCTTCATATTTTGAACACGTATCCGGCCCGACGTGCTGCAGTGCCCGATCCCCTACACAAAAAACCCAAGGACGTAATAGAACCCCGAAATAAAATTATAAGTGAATAATTCATTATGAGCAGCAATGCGTGCAACTGGAATCCATGTGTGACAACAGTCACACATTATTTAGAATATTATTTTGTGTAAATATAATCTCTACACTTTATGCGGAATTACGTACGCTAACTGCTTAAATAAATATATGCTTCACCTTATTTTCATTACATTATTATTAAATTATCACAAAAACTAATTCCCTACGGAATTGTAAAAAAGGAAAGTAAGATCCAAGTAACGGATAGAAATGACTGAAACAAGACTGGGCTGCGTAAGATCTTCAACATTATGGATAAATGTAACCCAAAGATCTTACTTCCGCATTTTACACAATAATTAGATTTGTAGCATGGTGATGATCAAAGCGCCTTTGTCCATCAGCCATCCTAATGCTAATAAGCCAATCTGTGGACCATTAAACATTCAAGCTACTCAGTAAATCGATGAACAAATTAATTAATTCAAGGATTATATTTATCCTTTATCCTTATTAAATATATTATATTATATTATATATTACATAATTATACTATATATTATATAATATATTATATTATATATTATATTATATGTGAATTATTATAATGTGAAACATTTAATCTTCCAGCCACTCAGCTAATCGATGAACCAATTAATAACAATGTTTTATTTTTATCGTTTATTCTTATTATCATATTATTATAATATTATTATTATATTATATTATTATCCCCCTCAAAAACGCACTCGTAAAAAACGCGCCAAGTCGTCTGCCGAAAAAACCTGTGAGATAGTGCCTGGGAGCCATGCCTTGTCCACTCCGCC